>JABUQX010067691.1:0-37500 GCA_015478945.1 Trachelipus rathkii
TTTATTAAGGTTTAACAATTAGATATCTGGGTAGATACTACTCACCTGAACAATTCTACTTAGCACTCTCGAAATATTATTAACGCAAAAACAGTTATGCTTTATATATATAATCCATGTATATCAAAGTTCAAGTCAGAGACTATTTGATACATGTTTAGTTTTTCAAGAATGTATATTATATTACTATAATTTAGTAAATATATTAATATTATATATAATAATATTATTATTATCCAACAATTATTAATATTATAACATTATTATATTAAACAAATAATATATATAATTATATATTATTATAATTATTGTACTATATTATATATACCGGTATATTAATATATTATTGTATTGGAAAAGTTTCAATGCATTTTTCAATGTAGTATTATTACAATTGTAAAAGTAATTAGTATTATAAAAATTAAGGTACTGTTTTCTTGTTCACCCGTCAACACATAAGGATGCCCTGAACATTCATGCTGGGCATTTACTTGGTTGACACAGAAGTGTTTCACGTTGGGGTCAATTGGTCTAATACTTGTTTACGATTAAGATATGGAACTTGGCAATCTCTGGGGAAGGAGGAAAATCGGTGGGCAGGGAATTGAAGGGAAGTTTCGGGGACCACCGTGTATTTGTGGATGAAAATTAAGTACTTGGTGGACATAGTCGTTAAACTAAATATATTCAATCCTTAAACGCCAATAACAATGACACATATCTGCAGATAGTCGACCCGAAATGCTTTTTGTAGAAATTTAATGTCGTGGAACAAACAAAGATAAAGGAAAGAAAATTAGAAATGGTGGATAATTTGTCACAACATACACTGCACGAAGAGCAACATAGAGCAATTGATTACGCAAACAAAGTTACGCTGAGCTGAAGAATTTGAAACTATTTAAAATGACGACAAACATATCAGCAAAATACCATTGGTTTGAAAACGTTCCTAAGTTATTCTATAAAAAAAGGAAGAAGAACAAATTAAACCACGAACAGCCGAGAGACCGAATCCAAGACAGAATTGCTTCTAAATCACTAATGATTTTGGAGCCGGTGTCTCGAGAGAACTCTCATGCACTGAATCAAGATCATGAGTACATTTTGTCATGTTTCAACATCTTTTTGCGAAATAGGGTTTCTGGATGGTTGTCTAAAACAAAATATAGATCTCGCTAAATAAGAGAGAACTAAGGGTACGATTCTAATATAGCTCCATCATATGAAAATCTTTGCTCTGCAAGACAGGAGGCTCAAGGAAGTCATTAATTTTGAATTACATAACATGGTTAGTGTTTATGGACAATCTGTTTAATTTTTAGGGTAAACAATTCATTTTTTACCATTGTATTCTTCACAATGTTTTTCGATTATTTCCTCCTTAATTTCATTACTCGCATTGTAATAAACTTATCGTAGAATTATGTAAACAAATTTAAATAATTAAATTCTATAGATTTTACAAGTTAGTTATCGGTACTTTCTGTCTTTTCATTAATTTCAAAGTTTTATACTAGTTACAATTAGTTCTTCGCGCCCCCCCTTCAAGATATTTCGCGCTCCGTCTCTCCACACAGGTTGAGAAGCCATGGTTAGACGAATGTTGAAATATTTCTCTAGCTCCACAAAAATATCTACAAATGCCTGGTGAAGTTAAAATTTAAAAATTCATAAAATATCCATCTGCATAAAATGCGAAAATATATTTTCTTTTTTTTGTCTTTCATATCAATGATTTTCCGTTACTTTTAAAACAAAAAATACCATATTTTTTAATTTTTTTAGTTCTTATATTTTTATACACTGAGAGGAAGTGACTTAAACAAACCGGACGGTCCTAATCAGAAAACCTCTTCACGTAGTTTAATAATAACACATATATAATATATATATATATATATAATTAAATAATATTATTATTTATAGTTTTTAATAATTATATTATATATATTTTATAGAATTGATATTTAATATATTATATCAATTAATAAATTATATATATTTATTTATAACCATATCTAAACTCATATATCTATAATTTAAATATATTTATAGATTAATAATATTACCACACACCGTATATTTGGTTTAAAACGACAAATATCCGCGAGGCGAGATCGCTTGTACGATAAGTTGTTTCGAACGAAACGAAAACTCTGGCAACAAATTTGCCGATCAAGAAAATAGTATACTTATAATATATATATATATATATATATATATATATATATATATATATATATATATATATTATATATATATATAATATATAAATGATATATATATACTAACATTTAATTAAATTTGTTAGGTTAGGTAGGTGTTAAGGGTTTAAGATAAGTTACAGTTGGTTAGGTAGGTGGTTTAGTTTAGTTAGGATTAGAAACGCGGATAGGTAGGTTAGGTAGGTTAGGTTGGTTAGGTTCAGGATAAGTTAGTTAGGTTAGGTTATATATAAAATATAATTATATATAGATATAATAAATATATTATATAGTATTTATATATATTATATATATATATATATATATATATAATATATATATATATACATATACTATATATAAATAATGTATAATATTAACGTGATTAAAGTTCACCATATAATTATTCTCCATACTTTTCAAATAGATTTCATATAGTTTCATAATAATAATCTTATTTTAAAATAAATCAGAAAAGTGGTCCATCCATGCGTTCCGAATTAACACTGAATTGTCTATGAGTATACCAAAATAAGACTCCGGTGCATTAACCTTGCCAGACGTGTATATTTGCCACTAAGCTTTAATTCATTATTTATTAATTAAATTCATTTGGATAAAGTTCAAAAATAGATTGCTTCTTAATTCAATATTCAGAAAAAGGTATATTTATTTAAATAAAATTATACTTAAACTCTTTTTTTTTTTTTCACTGTCCGTCTTAAAGAGGAGATCGCGATATATATATATATATGATAGGCTTGAATGGTGATGAGAATAATATATATATATAATAGTGTAAATATATATATAGTATATATTAGTATGAGTGTCATCCGTCAGATTATAACACCTGGTAATCAAAAACCACTACGATAGGGGCTACATAAATAAATAATCATTTTTGAAAATCGGGGGTGAACATTTGTCTACTGGAAGATGAAGAAGTAAAATGAAGGGCGATAAAAAAAATATTTATAAGTAAAAATGTAAGTGGATAATTAGTGTACGGGAAAGTGCAATTTAAATATGTGCAAAAGAAATTCCAAACCAGATTGAATGGTTCATCGTTCGTGGCGTAAATTGCTGGCCGAAAGGATTATTGGCTTCATTAGTAATGAGCGGGTACTATTAGGTTGTAAAAATTTCGGTTTTAAGACGAAAAGAAATGTGTAAAACGCAAACGTCTATCAATATGACAAATAAGAGGTTTGTTGTGTTTTAAAGAGTACTTTAATAAAATTGCGGGGAGAAAAAATATCGGGGTAGCTTGTTTAAAGAATCTGTTAGTATATCGTTTGGAGGGTGTTGATGTACACCAGGATTAAAAGACAATTCAGCGGATATGAAAGTGGACTAGCATCCATGACATAGTTGAAGTGATTAAAGATTGAAGAACTGCAGGTCACAGACTGGCTAACTTTTGAGAGAGATATGTGAGACTGCTGTAATGGATGCAAAAGAAAAAAGTTAGGAGGTGAAATAGAGGTTGTTGAACTTAGACGAATCAGTTTTTGATATACGACATATAACAGAAGTAACGAAGGTGAAGTCGATGGGTCATTTCCACAAAATTCCCTACTGCTATCAAAGTAAGGTAAAGCTAACAGGACATTACACAAACTCTTGATCCCCAACTTTTCCAACAAGCGCAACACTAAAGCATATTATCTATACAAAATCCCTTAACAAAGTGACCCATCTATCAAAGATACCAGCATCATGAAACTAGGAACTTTACCGATGTCATCAGAAAGTTGCAACTGCTATCGAATGAAAACATTATTTGGAACTATAAATAACGTAGGACACTAATATCAAAGTTATCAAAGCATAACCTAACTATTACTTGAGCCAGCAAAAAACTTAACCTAGGCTCACGTTTCTAAACGCAATCATCATTCAGTTAAGCACAGAAATCTACGAAACCTGTCATTCCCCTACAATCCAGTTGAATTTCACAATGTCGAGAGACCCTTTAACAAAAACGAAACAGAAATTAAACATAGCCTAAATATCAACACTTACAAGGTGCGAAAACCTTATAACAGATACTACTACACATCAGATCTACGAATAAGAACATTACATTAGACCTATGAATAAGTCTCAACCTTAGCCTCATCATACAGAAAACTCAACCTATACTGTTACAATGCCCTGTTGATGCTGTCAACGTACCGTATGTTGTTAGTTCGGGATATATGTTAGCGTTTATCGTGGACTGGTATGATCGAAGTATTATGATATTTGACAAGAATTTTGCTGATGTCCAGCGGTAATGTATCATAGTTCAAAATGATGTTATAAGTTTGAATGATGCAAGAAGACACATGGATGAAATGTAGTGAATCAATTCATAGATTCAAGATGGTCATACTTTGTCCGGCAAAATTGTGAATACTATCAAATTTCCGCTGCAAGAAATAGCTATTAGAGGCTGATAGATGTGATTGAAGAAGCCATTAAGTTGAGTTTTGCTTGCTATGATGAGGTTAGGAGAGACTTATTCCATGAGGTCTAAATGTTAATGTCTTATTCGTAGATCCTGATTTAGTACATTGTAGTTCGACCTTGTAAGTGTAGATATGGCTAGTTTAAATATTAACATGACAAGATGAAATATAAAACTGAGATTTGTTAGAGAAAAGTGACAATTGCGTCGATAGTACTCGTTTAACTGAAGTGAGATGTCAGTAGAAACCGTGAGCGAGATAAGGTTACAGTTTTGCTGAGTAAGGTTTGGGATTTGCTCGAGAATTTTGCTAGTGTCTACGTTTATTCATAAGTTCAAGAGCAGATGTTTATATTCGATATGAGTGACACTTGATGAATGTAGTGTAGTTCATAGTGTTCATGATGCTGGGTATCTTGATAGCTTGGGTCACTTTGTTTAAGGGATTTTGTTAGAATAATACGCTTTCAAGCTGTGCTTGAATTTGGTAAAAGTTAGGTTAAGCTTTGTTTGGCAATGCTAGGTTAACTACCTTTGATAAGTAGGGAATTGTTGTGAATGTTAGCACCGATTATTCTGCGTGAGGTATGTTAGATTGGTCGTTGTAGCATTGTATTGCTCAAGTTCAGGTTATTAATATGTTAGCTTAGTGAGTGTGGAAAACTTTGTTACCAAACTTAAGCATAGTATTCGTATGGTCTGTAATGATAAATTAAGTAAGGTTATGATAAATGTTGTCTAAATAGTTATTATGTTAATGTAAAAATACCAGTGATATGTTACAGATACGTTTGAAAAAATGTGAACAGGTACGTTATGTACGCAAGTTATTTTTACTGCTTATGAAGTATGGAAACGTTCCTCTAAATTTGACTGTTTACAAGCGTTGTAAAATTGGTTCCACTTACATATATTCTTTAGTCAGAGGTATAATTTTGCTTTATTGATGCTAAAGACTATTGTATACGTTTTAAGCCAGATATTCTCTGGTAAAGTGTAACTACAAGAACTTATTTTTTATGTTTAAAATATTTATCAAAAATGATACTCGAAAATATACTCGAATCAATAGATCGATGAAGGGGAGGGAGCTAGATGGACGGTGGTTAGTTCTGTATTTAATTGAATTCCAGTTTTTAAAATCAGTAAACTATTAACACTAATAACTTAGATATTTACTTCAAGAACTTGTTTTTAGGGTTGTCGGATAAAACACTTGTTATAATTTGTATGCTATGTTGGATAACCTGTTGTTATTTTGCAATTATTCGTGGGGATTTATGAATTTAGGTAGCTCACCATATGGTTTGTTAAATTTTACTTATTTAGATATTAAAAAACGTTTTAGCCTTATATCGTTATCGGTTAGATAATGAGGCAGGGTATACTGAATTTTTGTGTAAATATTACCCGTGTTAATGTTATAATTCGAACATGATATGTAGAGAATGCTTGAAAAGTGTGATTTGCATACAATATGTACATGTGTAAGTACTTTCCTGTTCCTGAGTTAATTACTTGTTAATGTAAGTAGTTTATTCGGGCTAAGTTGTGTATGGGTTTTGTCATTGTACATATTTCTAGTCTGGTAATGCTATATAACTTATAATGTGAAAAAATGTTACGGTATGCAGATATTCGTTGGTTAGTTATATAAAGAACTTAATTTTTTCGGTACAATCTAGTTTTCCCGAAATGAACTCGATATGCTGACCTGAAAGCGAATAGATCAAATACAAAGGTCATGGACGGTGGGAAGGGAGTTGGCAGGGCAGGGACCCAGGTGGTTGTTACTTGGTGTTAAACGACCGCTTCAAAATCGAGGTAAACTATACACTTTAACATAATTTTAAATTCAAAAGAAACTTAATTTTTATGTTATGTTTTGATAAAACTTTATGTTTGCAATTATTTGTTGGCGATTATGATAGTAGGTAGGTAGGAATACAATATTTGTGTTAAAATATACTATGAAAATGTAAAAAACTGGTTACGTTAGCATATATTCGGTGGTTCTGGTATGATAATCGACAAGGAATGATACATTTGCTAAATGTTACGGTGTCAATGTAAGATAACGTAAAGTTATGCAGATTATGCGTGGAAAAAAGTAGAATAGGTTCTGTTTGCAAGCGATGTTAGTTACTTTACCTGTGTTAAGAGCAATCATGGATACTTTGTTAGTAACCAGTTTATCGTCGTGAACTTGAGTGTAGGTTTGTCTTCGTGCCGTAATCATAGTCTCAGAGATTGCTATGTAGGTCTTTATTAATGAAAACTTAGTACGTAGAGTATTATTTCTCCGAATCAGTATGAGTAATAATAAAGGTTAGTGAATAATGTTGGTATAAATTATTGTCTAATGTGTAAATTCTAAAATTAACCATTATGTAAGAGATATGCTTGACACAAGTGTGCACAGTGATTAACGTTTTTGCTATGTTCTATGATTAGCAACTTGTAGCCTGCATTGGTAAGTGTGGCGACTTTTGTAAATTTTAACGTATATCGGTGTTTATAGGTGTGTATTAGGTTGTTGTTGTAGCATTAATGATTCTTAGACCTTGATGATGTTATGGTTAAGCTTTATAATGCGGGAAACTTGTTACTTACGTTGACTAATGATGAGTTTCATCTTATTCGTATAGAAACTATGTTTTGGTGTTGTGTATGGAAAAAATTTGTTATTTTTAGTTTAGGTTCATGCAAAACGCTAATGAGTTGTTGCCATGAATTTGAAAAGTGGGAAGGAGTTTGAAACAATTTTCTCCAACTTGTACTGATGAACTCTAATGAACAGGAAATACAATACAGCCGGAACAGAATTGCACGTAAGACGCCGAGTTTGAAACTCGCTGTTCTAATAACTCAAATAACCAGGAAATACCTTACAAAATGGAAACCGAATTGCTCGAAGACCTGGGTTTGAAAATACATACGAACAGAAAATGAATCGAATCGAATGTAAAGCCTGAACAAGAAAATACAAACACGAACAGAAAAACGATTAGGGTATAAAGCCTCTACATGGAATTATTTGAACCGATAGGTGTTGTCGTAGCATGCATAACTTGTTTCTACCCTTCTTCTGATTGTCGAAAGAACGAAAGAATTCTCGCGTTACCTTTTAGTTCGTTTAACATACGAATTCGTCAGTAAGAAAACATGTATTTGCGGGCTGTCATGATGATGAATTGACCTCTGTCATTCTGCATCCTGAGCAATCTTAGGGATACTTTTACGAGGACCTCGTAATACCTCAACGATGTGTCATTTAATAGTTTTTTCGTAAAAGAAATGGACAAGCGATATATTACTGCATATCATTCGAGTGCAAGTAAAAGACCTTTATTGCGTTTCGGCTTGAAGAATCCTCAAGAAAATTATCGAACGTTGAAGCTGGGTAATAGGCCTAAGTAATGTGTCACTGAGCCATCCGCCTCCACGTAAATATCTATCAAAGGTGACAGTGTGAATGTAGGCATAAAAAATAGATGTTTGTTTCACCGCGAGCTAAGATGTAAAAGTAGTGATTACGGGCGAACTAATTGAAACCCAACGTGCTGTCCACATTTCGGCGTTCGTACGTTGTATAAGGTTTCATCGTTCATAACAGGTCATAGAAAGATATTACAGCTTCTAGGTTAAAATGATAAACGGATCTAACGGTCTCTTCTTACGAGGGTCGACATACTCGAGGACTTAAATCATATAGCTCACGGTGTAATAGATATTACACTGAACATGGGTACCGTATAATGCGTTATACAAGTGCGCTCAACTAATCAGCATGGAGATACGTTTACTTCTTCTGGCATGAGCGAATTGCGCAGCGTTGAAAGACCAACAACTATGCGAGAAAATCGGTTTAGTCTGAGGCTTGTATTATACTTAACATCATTCAGATGGAGTTGAATCTCTGCAGAAATATATAGAACTTGCTCAATTTATGTCCTCTGATTAGATGAATTAAATAATATTTAAAATAAAAATTTAATGTTTTATGTAATTTATTAAACTATTTATAGAAAATATATGTTAAAAAAAAATGAAAACATTGTTACTGTCCCCACTATCGAACTGTTGTTAAGAGTTTAGTGCTGGTGTAATTCAGTATGCGGCGCTGTTGTGTGTAAAGTAGTTTATGTTCCATAGTTATAACTCTAACGAAGAAACTGTTGATATGTTAGCGGTTTATCCACCTAGAGTCAATGCATGGCAAAAGATCGGTAGATCAATAGATCTATAGATCAAGGATGGGTGGGAGTGCGGGGATGGGTTGAATAACCTGTAAGTGCAGTAAATCTAGAGATGCTAGTCAATAAAAAAGAACTAAAAATTTAGTAAAAAACAAAAAGTTTAACGAAATAAAGTTAAAAATGAAAGATTTAGTTTCCAAAAAACAAAAAGTGTTAAAGAAAGAAATTTAAAAATAAATAAAAGTTTTATTAAAACAAAGTTTAAAGAATAAATTAAAAAATAAATAAAAGTTTTTTAACAAACAAAAGTTTAAAGAAATAGAAACTAAAATAATAAAAGTTTTTTAAAAACAAAAAGAAAAAAAGGTTGAAAGGGGACGTCTGTATGCCTGTTTAGTTACTATAGGTTGTAAGTAGTGAACTTGTTAATGATTAGTCTGTATCGTGCTTAAGGTAATTGTTAGGTTCCGCGTTGTACATTATATGCTAATCAGTTATGATATGTTAGCTTTAGAAATGTGAAAACTTTGTTACGGTTGCATATATTTGTTGGTAAGTATGATGCTAAGGTAAGAAAGATAATTTTTTGTTAAATGTTACACATGTAATGTAAATTCCCGTGAATGTTTAGAGAATGTTGAAATAAAGTGTGATGAGGGTACGATTTTATTCGCAAATGTAAGTTACTTTAAGCTGATATTTAAGCATAGGAACTTTGGTTTAATGGTTTAGCTGATTAGTTCGTTGTTAAATATGTAGTTTGCAGTTTGTCTTACGGCTGTAGATATGTTTAGCTTTATGATGTGAAGACTTTGTTACGTTAGCATACTACCGTTGGTACAGTAGAGTTTAAGGCTCGGTAATGATAAATTTTGCTTAAAATGTTACGGCTCTTAATGATAAAATAAAGTGAATGTAGAGTTGTGTTTGAAAAATGTGAAAACATAGGTATCGTTTTTTGCAATGTTAGTTAACTTACTGTGTGAAGTAATGGAACTGTTGTTAATGTTAGCGTTATTCATGCTAAAAATATGTTAGGTTTTGTCGCGCTGTACTATTATCTTCCCCTGAGTTCAGGTTATGAATATGTAGCTATTGATGTGAGGACTTGGTTACGTAGCATATTTCATTGCATATGATAATAGGTTAGGGGTATGGATAAATTTTTGTTAAATGTTACATTGTTATGTCATAAAAATTTATAAATGATAGAGGAACGAATATGTTTGAAAAAAGCGTGAGTAGGTCACTTTACTGTTGTTAAGTGTGGAAGCTTGTTAATGTTAGTGGTTTATTCGTGGTTAAGGTACGTTATTTTGTCGTTGTAACATTATATTCTAGTTCAGGAAATGAAATGTTACTTTATTAATTGCTGAAAACTTCTGTTCACCTTAGCATCGATTTCGTGAATCAGTATGATAATTAGTTAGGTTAGATAGATTTTTAAATGTACTATGGTAATGGTAAAAATACTAATGATAGTTAGAGATATGTTTGAAAAAGTGTAAATAGGGTAACGTATGGCTATGGTAGTTTACTCAATGAGTGAAGTAGGAACTTTGTAACGTAGTGGTTTATTCGTGTTAAGGTATGTTATTTGGTCGTTGTACATTATATTTTAGTTCAGGTTATACTATTATTAGCTTTATTGATGCGAAAAACTTTGTTACTTAGCAATTTATTCGGTTGATCATTGATAAGTATGAGTAGGAAGCTATGAAATATTTTTTGTTAAATGTTACTATGTAAGTAAAAATAATAATGATAGAAGAAATAGTTTTGTTTAAGTATGCGAACTGTCTAAGTATAGTAGTTAAACACCAGTTAAGGTATGTTAGGTTTTGATCCCGTTGTAACATTATATTCCTTATTCAGCTTTAAAGTTAGCTTTATTGAGACGGTATAGCTGTATGTTACGTCATTATATTCCGAGAGGTTTATTAAAATAAGAACTTATTTTAAACACTTATGTTAATCCAAAATGATACTCAAATATGACTAACGGTCAATGATCAATAAACGAATAGCTAAATACCTCAGCTAAATACAGATTGGGTGGGAGATGCGGGCTATGGCGAGAAATTAGCTGAAGGTTTTCATCATGATGTTGATCCTATTCAGGGTATGTAAAATACACAGAACTTTTTACGTTATTAAATATATGCAAAAGGGTATTTTAGTAAGAGAGCAAAACTGGTTAACAGCATATAAAACAAAAATAAATAAAGGCTTTGTGTTTAGTTATACAGATAACTGACTGAAATCAGTTAGCTCGCATAGATCAATGGAGAAATTAGAATCAATGTAGAAAGGGTTGTGAGGCTAGGGAAGTTGAGGACGGGGTGAGGAGGCTGGGGAGAGCCAGGGAGGCTGAGGAGCCTAGGAGGCCGGGGAGGCTAGGGAGGGTGGGGAGGGTGGTTTGATTTACTTATAAAAACGTAAATTTTTTAAGTTATAGAACATAAAAATAAAAATGTTTAATTTTTTTTTTTTTAATTTTTTTAAATTTTTTAATTTTTTTTTTTTTTAAATGGTTTAAATTTTTTCTTTTCTGTATCGATGTTACATCCTAAGAAAGATGTATATCAAATTTCATCGTTCTATGTTAATGTCTAAAGTTTGGGGGGCCACTACCCATCCCTCTGGGGTGTGTACGACATTTTAACTTCGGGCAACAGGCGAGGATATCCTTATATGAGGGATGTATAACCCGAGTTTCAGCGCTTCAACGTGCATATTCTAGGTTTGGGGGCCACACCCCTCACTGGGCCCCTATGGTATTATTGTACACCCCGGTCATCTCCCGAGATACATCCTCGAGAGGTGTTGGTGTACCGAGTTTGCATCGAGCCTGATGTCAAACTAATTGCAGGTCTGGGGGCCATCAACCCCCAATGGGGTCTCCTCGGTCATTTTATTTCGGTTACACCTAAGATACAATTTAAGAAGGCTGTATACCATGTTTCGTTGTTCTATGTCAATATTCTTAAGATTGGGGGCCGTACCGGTCCATCTGGGGCATCCGCAGTCAATTTTATCCCCTTGCGGCTACCTACTAAGATACATCTCAGAGGTTGTAAACCGATTTCAAATCACTCTATTCAATATTTCATGGTTGGGCCAGTCCGCCCAACATGAAGGCTCCCCTCCGTTATTTACCTCAGTTTATCAACCTAAGATATCGTGAGAAGGCTGTAATACCAAGTTCGTTGTTCGATGTCAATATTCAGGTTTGGGGGACAGTACCCCTCTGGGGACTCGCATAGCTCATTTTACCAACCCGGCTGCACAAGAGAGCAACCTCATACGAAGGCTGTATATCCTTAAGTTTCATCTTCTATATCAATTTCCAAAGGTTTTGGGACCATGTGTTAATAATAATCAAATAAAAGAAGATAATAATAATAAAACGAATAAAACAAATAATATATAATTAATAATAATGAATAATAATACATATAAGTAAGGGAGTCGGAGTGGAGGCCCGGAAGTCGGAAGCCGGGATCGGCAGGCGGCGTGCAAAAAAAAACGAAGCCCTAAGGGATCGATTTTTTTTTCGAGGTGCGTGCGACGCGGGGACTGAGGGGGGACGGGTGTTAACCATGCGGGGGCCATATACAGGAAATATATATTATATATATATATATAATATATATATATATATATGTGGTATATAATATATATAGATATATTATATATATATATATATATAATATATAGATATATATAATAATATAATTATATTATATATATATATATATATATATATATTATATATATATATATGATTGATATATATAATAGATATATAATATATTATGAGTCGGAACCGGAGTCGGAGCGGGTGCGGAGTCGGAGGGGCTGAGCCGGAACCGGAGATTGAGCTGAAGGCGGCTCAAAAATTGAACCTCCTTCGGAGGTTCAATTTTTTTCGACAAGTAATAATAATAATAATAGATAATAAGAATAATAATAATAATAATAATAATAAAATAAAATAATCAATATATGAATTAGATAATATAATCATCAATCAATAATAGAAAATAATAAGAATACATCCCTTTGCCCAGAATCGCTAATGACAATCGATCCATTCTTGCACCGGTAAAATAATTAATAACCTTATTTCCGGTTAACCCTAATCTCCAGCGGAAATGGAAGCGGGTTAAAAAAAGCTATACACCTCGATCCAGATAAACCGAAGCCTGTCGAGCTTAATGTCCGAGCGGCGGGGGGAACAGTGCTAACCTATAATATTCAAACCCCAGGAGGTACTTGAATAAGGCGATATACAGCCAGACATCATTAACACAGAGAGTCTAGTTATAAATCATAGCCATGATCTCTCCGTCACAGAACCTAGAGCAGCACGATAGTATCTCATACGAGTTGGTCTGCGCAGAACCACGCGCCTGCCGAGATGAGCACCGGACACATGAGACATCGCTGTTGTTCGGGCTGAAATCTGCCTATAAGATATGATATTATAAAGCGAGACAAGATACCCATCAAGTCACGAGGAGAACGCCTCAAGATTAATGGCAGTCAAAAGTTTCACGCGAGGAGATTTTGCTTTATCGTTGTCTGGATTGTACTTTTTTTTAGGTGGTGCAAGCTCTACTAAAGACTCAGTCAGTAATAACATTTTCGACAAGAGCAGATCAGAATTTATTTGATCAGCAGTTGTAAAATAACTTTACTATAAAAATGGATGCATAAAAAAGCCGTGGATTCATGGCAATGATTTTTTGTTTTAATTAATGTTAGTCCACTGGTCAACTAAAGTCACAAATATTTGGCTATACGGAGAAGGTAATAGTGAATAATTGGGTCTTATTTCCGAACGTAATAGAAAAGCGTGCTTTCTTGTTTGGACTGCTTTGCCTTTCCTTGACATTTTCTAACGCCTAAACGAATCTTTTATCGAATTATGAAAACATAGCTAACTATGCATGGATTTTTGAGTCCACGGTTTCACAAATTCTTTGACGTTCTTTTTGGTATTAACACGATCTTTTGTTTTTAGGGCATAGTTGGGAATGTATTGTCTGTCTTAGGAGTCCTCTCAAAAGGAGTTTGTCTTTATTGTGGCAATAGTATTATTTCGAATTTTCCGGAATAATGCTTTGTCAATTAATGAATAAAAAGATATTGATTGTTCTTTGCAAATATAAATCTTTATAGTGTTTTCCGCGCAGTTTCTTTTGAACTCCATGTTCTTTCCGCTACCATTGCTGCCGCAGCCGTCGTACCCCTGAGAACAACTTTATAGATCACGGATCCAAACCTGTCATTTTCTAAAAACAATCAATCGTTTTGGCACATGGCTTTTAGTCATCCATCCCTTCAAAACTTCAAACCCCAGAAATTCTTCTTGAGCAGTCAATTTTTCAAGATCAAAAAACGTTAATCCTATAGATCAGCGCATCCCAACCTTTTTCCTTTCCCGTACCCCTTGATTAGGCTTACATGTATTAGTACCCCCACCCACCCATCCCTTTATGCAAAAAAAATTTTTTGTTAGATAGTTATGTTCTTAGGGTTAGCTACATAATCAAATGACTCAAATTAATGACATTTATAGGCCTTTATTTTTGAGTTTACAATTTATTTCAATTTTTATAATAGTCTAACACCAAAACATATAAAAACTATTAAAGTAATTTATAACCACATTAACTTAAAATGAAAGTTCATAATAATTATAATATTCATCATGATGTATAAAAACAAGTTCGTCAAAACATGGCTCTCATAAAAGTACTGAGACGAGGCACACGATGCGTAATCCGGAGATATGGATTAATGTTGCGTTTGTCCATTCCTTCATTTGTTCGATGTTTCCGCCATTACCAATATAATTCTTCACGTCCCGAACTATTTTCCGGAGTCCTCAAGGGTACGCGTACCCCAGGTTGGGAATCGCTGCTATAGATAATTGCTCATTGCCTGACAAATCCGCAGTTTCATCGGCCAGTATGGAATAGACACCAAATTCTTTTTTATCCAGACAGTCATGTTTTTACGTATATGATAATTCCACCAAAGTGATAAGTTCATTTTGAATCATTGGAGACGTCTGTTCAGACGGCCTTCTTCTGTCCTTGAATACTGTTGCATACTAATCCACATTTTCTATTCGAAATTTAATCATGTCTTCAAAAATTCCCTCATGCAGGCCTTACCTCTTAAAGGTAAATCATGGTTCCGCAGAAAATTATGGTCCTCAACATTGCTGTAATATTTCTTTTACACATTTCTGCAATTCTTTTTTTTGTGCTTGGTTGCAGCGAATATACAAGGAGTAACGCCCTTCCAAGATGGATTTAGCAGCTTGAGGAGTCCCCCAAATGTATCGACATACTGAAGGAGTTCTCAGCGAGAATACTGTCAGACAGGCAGGTGTAATAAAAGCACAACAGCTAGTGACTTCAAAGCCGAAGTTCTGAAAAAAGAAAACACATAAAACTTTAGGAAAAAATGTAGTTTTATAATACGTTCAGTAAATTAGTTAAATACTACTTAAGAATCTACCGATTGATGCATCTTTTTCAGTTTTTAATCTAAAAACCCTTAGAAAGCGTCGCGTCTGGCAAAACGATTATAGGTTCCTTTTTTTTATTTCGCCAAGATTTTAGGGGCAATGCACCGCCCCAGACCCACTGATAGCTGCCCATAGTACATTACTAAACGGGATAACTAAACCGTGTAAAGATAAACACATTTTTAGGCCATTGAGAGGAGCGTTTAGGAAATGTTGGAAAAAAAAGTTAATGTTTATCGAAATCGAATCTAAAACAATTTAAAATCTGAAAAGAAAATATTTTAGTAACTCGCAATTAATGTACGGTTAATCGGATCTAGATCATGATTGGTCAGAAGGGTAGGTTGTAGCAAATTTACGGTAAAATAAAATAAAATAGAAATCAATCACAATTTGAATTTTTTGTCGTGAGGCTTGCTGTCGAGGGCACTATATGGAAAAAGCCTAAAAAAATACACAATATCACTGCTTAAGTTTCATTAATATAAAACCTAGACCGTATCACCCGAAATGGACCGATAACCAAAAGAAAATCCTTATTCTGTATGTCCGATACCGATACCTTACAAAAAATAGTCCGACCCGATACCGGATATACAAAAAAAAACAAAAAAATCCTTAAACTTACAAATTTCTTAAATCTATAAGGTCCCTGAATTATCAGCGTACTAATATCCTGTACCACACCCTGAACACCACTCTCCCAAAATGTTTTCAAAGAACCCCTACCCTCAAAATAGCAGTAAATATTACTCATAATCTAGAACATAGACCTCAATAGAACCTACAAATACATGAATAATTTACAGAGACATATATAAATGAAAGTAAATAATTGATATTTTGAAAATATTGTATATAAATTAATTATATATATGGAGCAAGATGCTACAATTTTAATTAAGTGGGTTTTAAAGATACCGATTTTCCATAATGTTTTTTCTTTTGGTTTTTTAAGGCTTTCCACAATGATATTCAAAGTTTTCTAATTTTTTCCTATCAAAAAGGGTGTTTTCTAAGTTTTCACATTCGTTCACATTTTTCAAAATTGTCTTTTTATTTTATAGTTCGTGCACTTTGTTTTTAATAGATGTTCCAAAGTTTCTCAAAATGAGTATTCTAAGTTAAGTTTTGGTTCTATCTCAAAATGTTTTGCTTTAAAGTTTTTCAGAAATTTTACGAACTAATTTCAAAATGTCCTATCTCTCTTTTTCAGTCTCTTTTGTAACTTTTTCGCGTCCCTGTCTCTTCGTATGTCTCTTTTCGGTGTTGTCGCGTTTATGTCAATGCTCCTCTTTCAATCAGAGTGTTTAATATGGTTTCAAATATAGGGTGAACACCCATCCCAGAAATGATCGTACCGCTGTACCAAAAACTAGTTCACCAATTGGGAATTCCAACCAAAAGGATACCAAACCATCCAAACAGAAAAAGCCAATTCCACAAGACAACACAGACCATCCAAGTAAATGAAATCTTCAAAACTAAAATACACAAAAATCCGGAAAAAAAAAAAAACTGGAAATGATACAAAAAAATATCCTCAGACAATAACAGTCAATAAATATATAGAAAAAGTATGAAAATAATAAGTTAAATAAAATTTAAGTGAAAATATTCTTTACACACAGCTCTTTAAACAATACAATAAACTCAAAAAAATCTTAAAAGAGTCAAATAATAATTAAACCTTAAACATAATCTATTAAACATAATGAAGAATTAATTAATAACTAATAAAATTAAAATAAAATTGAATAAAAGTTAGAATCAAAGATAATGAAAATAAAAATCCAAATAATTCAAATAAAACAAAGACCACAAATTAATAGCTACTCTGCAATGTTTGTGTTCTTGACCAGTTGTTTAGTTCTTTTCCGTTTCAACTCTTAATCTAGAATTCCAAAGCCATAACCGTAGTACCCTGACCTTTGAGAAATGCCTAGGAAATAAAACGACTAGTTAGAATACTACCCAATAATAATAAAAAAAAATCAAATTAATACCAATTATTAACCCTACCAATGAATCTAAATAGCGAGCAAATCCACATTCATCCAACAATCCTTTGACCTGAGACATCCGAACGAATCCCGTTTACCATTCCTTATATAGATCCGGTCCCATTACAAAAATCCGAATCCTTTCTTTAATTTTAAATCCGTAAATGTAAACCATATAATTTTAATCCTTTTAATTCAATTCCAAAATAAATTAAATTCTCTATATTTGCTATATTTGAAATCAATCTTAACTGAAAAATATAGAAGCAAATTACTTTCACTTATTCAATTAAATTAATTAAAGGATTAATAAAAAATGAAATTTAATTTAAATAACACTATTAAACTAAAATAACACTATTAAATAAATAAGCACTGCAGCTCCGGGATTTCCTTGTTCCTTGACGTTCATTCAATTCTCGGGTTCATCATCTCGTCTTCTTCATTCATCCCTCTTGCTCCTTGACGTTCCATCTTTTGCTCTGCTCACGAAATCTCATCTTTCCTCTTTCATCGCTGCTAGACCTAAAAAAACAACAAATAAAATATGCAGATAAACAACCACAAAAAAACTGACCTAGCCACATCCCTCCTACCTAAGTTTGTCTCATAATTCTACCCAACAATCACCACTCATTATAACGCGCGTTGTCACCTCACCATCATACTCTTTTACCAAACAACTCTACTCCTATATAACGGATGTCTTCATATTCCTTCACGTGGTTCACTTGGCGTTATCCCACCTCCGCTCTTCCCTCAGTCTCTCCTACTCATTCTATCACTTCCTTCCCACTAGGTCATAGCTCTAGACAATCTGAATTCTGCCAATCTCTGTCTCGATCTCTCTCATCCTAGCATTCGCCTTTATAACATTCACTACTTCATCCAATTCCACACAAAATTTACTCAAATCATCCACTTCCATATGCACACTCCTATCTCTAATATTTCTTAATCCTGCCAACACACTCTCATTTTCATCCAAAGGAAACTTGCAATACAGTGTAAGTACTTATTCTTAAACTCGGCTCGTGTATCCATTTTTGCAGTAACAGAGCCAGCTTCCAATACTCGCAACTTCTAGTAGATTAGATCATTTGGAGCGGTGTTTCTCACTCCAGCTTCTATGTCTTCAATCTATTCTCTAATCTCCTTGGCTGAAAATCGGTCCCCAGCAAAAACCTTTGAAAATACTTCATCATTCTCATTTATCATGATTCCCTACACTTTTTAACCTATTCACATTAACCCGCAATCCCACTTTCACCGGCTTTCTTCGGTATCTGCTTCCACCAACAAAACTCTTTCCTGTAACCATAAACATCCCACATACCCCCATTCTCATTCAATCGGGTCCTCATTCGCCAGCCCAGAACACAGTGTATATACAGGATGTAATTCCGAAGATAACCAGGGGTGTCCCTCCACGGGCCTCAAACTTGCGGGGTACTCTAGAGGGCCCCGCACACACCTTGTCATAAAAATAACAACCGAATCGTGTCTCCAACTCCTCCAACACATAATCGTAACCCCAATTAGACATCAAGCACGCCCTTTTTGTACAACGCAATAGCGGCCCTCAAGACTTTCTCTCATCTTATCTTCAGCAGTCAAGCTCGGGCACCCTTTCTCAACACTTCCTTCCAAGAAGCAAGCCCCACCTTAAAAACGGGCAAACTTTAAAACTACCCTTTCTCCAAAACGTCCCGAATCACCTTCAGGAATCCCAAAGCCTGGGCTTTACAAACTTCTCAAAATTCAATACACATACATACAAGGAGACATACCAGTGCCTATGACACAGTCATATTATAAGTCCACAACACTCTTCGCAACCAATAATCCCACATTCTCTCTTTCACTCCATCATTCGTACCATTTCGACCAAAGTTCCAGATGGGTCTCATCTGCCTGGAACCCATTCGAACTCGAGCAGTAATCACCGGCGTCCGTTCTCGGAACATGTTCAATTGCCCACCAATCACTCAACATTTGCCAAACGCCTGCCCTATCAAACTCGGGCGTCTGGCATTATCAAACTCAATCATTCGGCTTCTCGGTTTAGCATACACACATCGGCGACAAAACTTCCCTTACCAACCCTCAGCACACTTCCACAGTCTTATTCTTCTACCGCAAGCCATACGCAAGACTTACTTTGTGATTGGATCTCTACCATGCTAAACCACCATAGCCTACATTACCCACCTCGCAGTCTCCACTGAGGGGCAAAAAAGAAACAACAATGATGCACTAACTAACAAAGGTCATGCTCACATCCCATCGTAACACAGGGTGTTTCACATACATTCTCTGATACTTTCCCTTCTGACATTCCTCACAAGTAGTAGCAGTACATCATTCACGATTATGCCTAACCAAGCGATAAACAACCTTCTTTCATAGCATCCCACAATTTAAACTATCCCCCAATGTCATACCTACCGGTGGATCACTAACGCCATCCCTACCGTTCCAATTCTTGTTTGTCACAGCGTCAACATAACAAATCATCCTCCTTACTCCGAATATAATACACCACATTAGTACACACAACAAACCTTTTCGGCAAAAAGTACCCTAGGAAATCTTCTATCAACGGCCACCTAAACTCTTGCTTTACCTGACAAAATACTAATTTCTCAGACTCAACCTATCGGAGCCATAGGAACATTCCTCTTTGCATTACCTCGACTAGTCTTTCATGCTATAACAGTTCTTCATCCCCTTGACACCAACTTCTACCATGCTGCACAGACATATCACAACACAAACATTCTCCTTCTGCATTGCTAACAAACTCTCACAGACTTCTTCATTCCTATACAACCTTTCATCCTGACGATCTTACGGTACTAACCTAGTTTCACCTCAAAAAGTCAACCCAAAACAAAAACACATCGGCCAATGTCCGCTCCCGTCCAGAACAAGCAAACCTATGTTCCACTTCCCCTAGCGTTCCTATTACTACCTTTAACAACAAACCTCTTCAAAAGCGACAAAATCACCTGACCCAATCCCTTTGATCTTCCACACTTCGTACCCTCCTTCTATCTGCCAGTTTACTGTGCTCATCTCTCGTACCAACAGACGCTTCACTAAAGAATCTGGCCCCCAGTACAAGTCAGTCCCACAAAAGATAACGTCTCCCATTCACCTGCAACTTTCACCTCCATTCTTCCCTTTATCCATGCTCGCAATACACAATCTCTTCGATTCCCCTGACCAAATACAGTTTCACAATTCCTCATGCACCCTCTAGACCAGACACTCCTCACCAACTCCGATTCCAATAACGTACTTCCTATCGTAACTCTTTTTCTCGATTACCCAATGTGTACGCCACTTAAACACTGTAAATGAAGCTCACCCACTTTGCACCACTTATACACCCCACTCACTATGAGCAAAACCGGTCTCTCTCCAGCATAATGCCACACATAACAACTATCTGTAAACAACTTACGCACGACAAATCAATATCTCTCTTGCACGGAAGCGAGCACACTACAAACACATAGCCGTGGTTAAACTCTTCATGAGAAAACGGATTTTCACCTTCCTATCCCTATCTGCCAGGTTTGCTTACACACCTCAGTCATAATTCTTACCTTCGCAATTCTTCCCTAACTCTCAGGCACTCTCGAACCTAACCTATCCCTAGCCTAATCCTGTCACCTACAACACGACTTTCGAACATTAGATCCCCACCCTGACTTTCTTTCTTTCATCAAATCCTTAGGCACTATTCCGGGTCTATCACTAACCTTTCACTCATAACCCTCACTCCCAGGCAATGTCTCGAACATTCACAATCATGCATCTCATTCCTTCACCGCACTGCCAAATCACGATATGCCAAAATCACTCCAAATCTTCCAAATCCTTGGCAAGCCGGACTACAACGAGCTCTCATTCCTGCAAATACGCCAAGGGTGGTGATCGTTCGCACATATGAACTTATTCCATACAACAAACGGACGCAACGATTGCAAAACAAAACTCTCAAAGCAGCCAAACCATCTTTCAATCGTTAAATACCTTTCCGCCTGTCATACTAAAGCGCTTTCCGAATACATACGCAAATCACTTCGTTTTTTTCAATCCCACAGATCACCTGTCTTGCATCAAACAACCCCCCATACAATACCCACTTGCATCCGTATAAACCTCCAAAGTTTTGCATTCGTGCACTATACAATCCGGATTAAGCAGCTCCTGACGCCTTTCGACTTCCGCTTTCAATTCAAACGCTTCATTCATTTATCATCCCCACTTCACAATGCGACTCTTCCTTTTCGCCATCCATTCAGTCAAGAGGTTTTACATCAAACCCGAACAATCTTCTTCGAATAAACATTCTCTCCAAATCTACCAAAACCAAAAATCCTCATAACTTCTTACCATTCCCGGTGCTTGGAAACGCGAACATTTCCATAAACTTTCTGTTTAAAACGCCAGTCGCACAATCCTGTGTCCCAAAATTCAACCGTCATTCCGAAACCACTCCAACAACTGTATCGACTTTTCACTTGATTACCCAATCGCTCTAACTGTTTTCCACACATACATTCCCAACTTACAAATGCTCAGAGAAATGATTCCATTTGCATAGTAGTGTTCTCACTTACTATCTGAACACCATCACATTCTTATACTGGGAAAATATCATTCATGACCACATCATCGACTCTCGAAACGCCCCTCGGCAGCATTGGCCTAACACAGAAGCTGCAAATTCCTAAACTGGCTAACGCCCTTTGGCAGTTGAAAAGGGCATCACACACCCTACTATCCTGCTCCACTGCATCTGATACAACCCACGCATCCAAGATGCCATATTCGAGAGAGAGCGCGCGAGCGAGAGAGAAGAAACTATACACGCATTCTGAAACTACACACATAGAAACCTATCCTTTCACAGTCTTTTCTATTCACAGCATTACGATAATCATATGAACACACCATCAAAAAGATCCATCAGGTTTTTCGCACAGGCACAAATCGGGCTATGCCAAAGGACTCTCACTTCTTCTAATACACCTTCGCTCTAACCTTCCACTGCGCTCAATTCCATTGCGCAACGGGGGGAGGAAAAGTGTCGGGGTCGTTTGATATATGCGGGTGGTCTCCGCAACACAGGCGAACGCCGGCAATTTTGCATTTCCGAAAATCTTCAGTCACCCTGGCTGCAGCGCTTCTCCTCCCATAGCATTCGGAAACCTCTTTGTCTCCCACACTATCATCAAACCTGCAGCGTAATTTACTATTCAACCATTCATCATACCCCAAACCTTTTCTTCTCATATCACCCGCAAACACACAGCATTCATTCTCTCTCGAATTATCTAATACGAAAACAGAATACAAACTACCAACTAACATCACCAACCCTTATACCTCTCACTCTCCTTCTTTTCACACAGGCACCTTCTGATACTACCCTAGGGATTATTCAAATCTAATTATACCGTCAAAAAGACAATAGCAACCCTTTCACCCAGACCTCGCAGCATAACCAGCCACCAGAAAAACATGCTATCGGTTCCACACATCCATACACATTCGTACCAACCTACTTGACAGACACTATAACTACTTCGTCCGCGTCAAAGACCAATCCGGAAATAGCAAACACATTCCACGCCTTGTAAACCAGATTCACAATCTACCTCCCTAGAATATCCACAGAGCATCTGAGAAAGTACCGACTATTATGTCACCAGCATTCCTCTATCTCCCTTCGATCATGGATGCAAAAGAGACATTTGCATTCTCTCAAAAACTTATCCCCCAATTTTAAAAACCACAAGATCATATCTTTTTCGGTTCTACTAACAAACAAGTAAAACTCAACTCCCTCCATGCTATTCTCCTCAATCTTAACGCTCCTCTCTAAATTTAACTTCCACCGGTACACCAACACTGATATGAATTCGTCTTATATGACCCCTACCGACTATCTTTCTGATCTTCCACTTATATTGCATGTTCATGTCAGCTTACAGGACTGCCTGCCGGTGAAGCGTCCTAACATATTGCTCCTTTTACACATAACACTAACCCAATACACCCAGGTATCAATCCAAAGCACGGGAACCTCAATGGCTCCACAATAAACCTTAAGACTCATACATCCATTTTCACAGGACACAGAAAACCCACGGGACCGTCATCCCCTATTCTGTGGACAACCTAATCTCACCTGAGGGTTCACCAGCTGCAACCCTCAAGGCAACCCGTTTCCCGAATTGTTAATTCTTACCTGATTTTGTACAGGTGTTCACCCTGCCGTCACTCACAATTTACATTCCTAATTCCACCAACAGCCTGAACCCACTAACCGTTGAACGCGGACACTACCACCTACCAAAAGACCTAGCACACCCGTGATTAATCTGACCTGTCCGACTGGGTATGCCTCACACCAACACATCCCCCACGCCACATGCCTATTGTTCCCACATTAAAGTACAAGTGTTCTAGGGACCCGCACATCCTAGAAAAAAAAACCAGAAAAAAAAAATAAAAGAAAATAAACAAAAACAGAAAAACAGTCAAAAAAAATAATTAAAAAAAAAAAAAAAAAAAAAAAAAAAATACGCAAAAAAAAAATAACAAAAACAAATTTCGATGGAAAACAAAAAAAAATAAAAAATAAACAACACAAAAAAAAAAAGAAAAAGAAGCAACATAAAAAATTAAAAATAAAAACAAAAAAAATGAAAAAAAGAAATAAAAAAAAAAAAAAAATAATAAACAAAAAAAAAAAAAGAAAATAAAAAAAGGGCATATAAAAAAGAAAAAAATTAAAATAATGAAGAAAAGAAAAAACAAAAAAAAAAAAAACAAGAAAATTTATAAACTAACAAAATAAAAGAAAAAAAAAAAAAAAAATAAAAAAAAAAAAAAAAAAAAAAATAAAAAAAAAAAAAAAAAATAAAAAAACGAATAAGATAAAAAACAAAATTAAAGATCTTATTATCGGCATGTCAATAAGAAGAAAATAAAAAAAAAAATCTAATAAAGCTAACCACTGAGTTAAAAAAAAAAAAAAACGTCAAGAAAAGAATAAAAAAAAAAAAAAAAACGAGAAATAAAACAAAAGAAAAAAAATAAATAAAATACAACAAAAAAAAAAAAAAAAAAAAAAAAAAAAAAAAAAAAAAAAAAAAAAAAAAAAAAAAAAAAAAAAAAAAAAAAAAAAAAAAAAAAAAAAAAAAAAAAAAAAAAAAAAAAAAAAAAAAAAACAAAAAAAAAAAAAAAAAAAAAAAAAAAAAAAATTTGAAAAGAAAACAAAGAAAATAGAAAGAAATAAAAGATAAATAAAATAATAAAAAAAAAAATAAAAAAAAGAAAAAAAAAAAAAAAAAAAAAAAAAAAAAAAAAAAAAAAAAAAAAAAAAGAAAAAAAAAAAAAGATTTTTGCAAAACTGGAAAAAATATAATAAGAAAAATGAATTAAAAAAAAGATAAAATAAGAAAAAAATAAAAAAGAAAAAAAAAAAAAATACACAATAAAATAAATAAAATAAATGCTAAAGAAAATACCAAAAAAAAGAAAAAAAAATAAAATACACTTAAAGAAGAAAAACATAAAAAAAAAAAAAATAAAAAAAAAAAAAAAAAAAAAAAAAAAAAAACAAAAAAAAAACAAAAAAAAAAAAAAAAAAAAAAAAAAAAAAAAAAAAAAAAAAAAAACAAAAAGAAAAAAAAAAAAAAAAAAAAAAAAAAAAAAAAAAAAATAAAAAAAAAAAAAAAAAAAAAAAAAGAAAAAAAAAAAAAAAAAAAAAAAAAAAAAAAATAAAAGAAAAAAAAAAAAAAAAAAAAAAAAAAAAAAAAAAAAAAAAAAAATAAAAAAGAAAAAAAAAAAAAAAAAAAAAAAAAAAAATAAAAAAAAAGAAAAAAAAAAAAAAAAAAAAAAAAAAAAAAAAAAAAAAAAATAAAAAAAAAAAAAAAAAAAAATAAAAAAAAAAAAAAAAAAAGAAAAAAAAAAAAAAAAAAAAAAAAAAAAAATAAATTATCAAAAAAAAAAAAAAAAAATTCCCCACACACAGGTTCCCACAACCGTGTACTTTTCCCTCTTGACACCCTGAGCGGACAAGCACGGACCAACATCCTCACTTTCCGGCACTTCCTAACCCAGCCCCTTTGCGTTTCCGGTACAGTGTCATGGGCCAAGAACCCACTTGCCCCACAGGCTAAACAGCACCAGTTTGCCCATCTCATTCTGATATCATATGGCCCATCTTCCCACAACGAAAACACTTCACATCCCTATTTGCACTCACATTTTCTTGGTTTCCACGACCTCTAATCCCTTGACCCTGATTATACCTTTGACCTTGGTTATGTCCATCATTCCCTCTCACATTCACATTTCCACCAGCTTGACGACCAGCAAAAAAATTACTCACACCTCCTGCATTCACCTGTCTTTCATCATCTCCAAAACAACCGTAAAAATCTTCAAAAAACTTCACCATTACTTCATAGGGGTTAGCCTTCAGTGCGTCCCTATATGATTTATACTGGGGTGGTTGCGACACCCTCTCACTCGCATTCACACCCCTACCACTATACACTTCTCGTCGTTCATTCTCCTCTCGCTCTCCTTCAAACTCCCTATCTTCTACAATTTCCAGAACATCTTCCCAAGTCAATCGTTCTCCCGCCCATCTCATTTTCTCTTTCCTTCGCAAATTCACATATTCTGTCACCGAGGTCGGAACTTACCAAAAACTTCTTCAACAATCTCTTCTTCTTAAAAATATTGTTTCCCGTCCACATCATCCACCCCAAACTTCTTTCTCGGCCAAGGTTTCCAATCGTTGGCATACATATCAATCCTTTCACTCTGGCCACGCCTAGCTTATCAAAATCTTCACCTTTCATACTTCACTCCCCCTTTCACTCTCCCAACCTGGTCCATGATTCTCTGTTTAACCACTTCATACTTTGGCTCACCCACACTGACAGCCTTATAAAATTCCAACATTCGCCCCTCTAAAAATTCGCCCAACTCTTTCACCCAAAAGCCCTTATTCTCGTCAAACCTCTCCCTACAATAACCCTCATATTCCCTAAGAACTCCTCAACCTCTTTCGTACCATACACATTAAATTTATTAATTTTTGGGATGTCCCGAATTAACACACTCCTTTTCACTCTACGCTCACGCTCAGACTCAGAACCAGATCCCATCCCATATCCCTCAACCTCAACCATCTCTCCTTCCGAACTACTATATAATGAGTCCGATACTCTTACTTCATTCTTTCTTTCAAATGTCTCCTGTTCTTAGAAGTCTTCTTCTTCTTCTTATCCTTTTCTTCTCAATCTTCCCATTCTTTTCATTTTTCTCAATCTTCCCATCCTTCTCATTTTTCTCAATCCTCCCATTCTTCTCATTTTTCTCATTCACCACCATATTTACATCCTTCTCTCCTCCCCCAATCACCTCACTCACATAACTTACTCAGTTCGTCTTGGCGGATCATGCACTTTTCGTCTTGTCTTTTTAACATCTACTACCTTGGGAGGAGAGGTCACCTTTTTCGGGTCCATTCGATCATTCCCAGCCAAATCCGCAATCCACAAACCTTTTAACTTCAATATTCCTCTATTAGTGGGCCATTTTCTTCCCCATTCCTCTTCCATCGCCTTCTCCAATCCCCCATCCCTTTTGCTTTCGTTGCATTTTCCTATCAACTCTCACTTCTCCTTCTCTTTTTGCGCAAAGCCTCCTTATACCTTTCGAACTCCACCCGCAGTTTCCTCAATCTGTACACTATTTTTAACTGCTACTTATCACTACTTTACTTCTACGTTTACACTACTATTACTAACTATTCATGCACCCCTCACCTACCTTCGAGACAGCCCACGTTGGGCCGCCCCACAAATATGTTAGCCGGAAAATTAGAATGGAATGAACGAATTTACGGTTAAATCAAAATAAAATAAATCTACAATTTGAATTTTTTGTCGTGAGGCTGTCTGTCAGGGCAGCTGAAGGGAAAAAACAAAAAAATACACCATACACCCTTAAGTTTATTAAACCAACCTACCGCCCGAACCGATATACATAAAAAAACCTTATTTCTGATTCCGCATACCGATACCTGTTTACAAAAAATAGCGCAACCCATACGCGATATACAAAAAAAACAAAAAAAATCCTTAAACTTTACAAATCTAAATCTATAAGTCTCCTGATATCACTACATATCCCTGGTACCACTACCCTACACACTTTCTATATGTAGATCAAAGAACCCCTACCCTCATAGCCAGGAATGTATTTACCAAAACCTTAAACATAGACCTCATAGAACCTACAAATACATTAAAATATTTAAGAATGACTAAGAAATAAATATAAAAATAGTTAAAGTAAATTTATTTTAATATATGAGAATGTTCAATTTTAGATAAGTGGTTTTTTAAATCCCAAATGTTTTCTTTGGTTTTTAATATTGTCCACAATGATATTCAAAGTTTCTAATTTTCCTATTCAAAAGGTTGTCTAAGTTTTCACAATGTCCTTTCCACAATTTATCAAAGTTTTATTTTAAGTTTCGTTTCCGATTTTTTTTAATAGTTTTTCCCAAAGTTCAAAATGTTTTTTCAAGTTAAAGTTTTGTTCCAAAATGTTTGTTTAAGTTTCAAAAATTTCTATCTAAATTTCAAAATGTCCTATCTCTCTGTTCAGTCCTTTGTATCTTTTTCGGTCGTCTCTTTCGGTAAGTCCTCTTTCGGTTTTGTTTGGGGTTCCCCCCCGCCCCCCCCGAGGGGGGTTTTTTTGGTAAGATCTCTTTCAATCAATGAATTGTTTCAAATTAGTGTGAACACGCATTCCAAAATTGATCGGTACCTGTACCAAAAAACTATCACACATTGGGAATCCAACACATGGTCAAAAAAAAAAAAAAAAAAAAAAAAGTAAAAAAAAAAAAAAAAGAAGAAAATAAAAAAAAAAGAATGGAAAAGGAGAAAAAAAAAAAAAAAAAAACCAAACCATCGGAAAAAAGAGAAAAGCCAATTCCACAAAACAAAAGACCATCCAAGTAAATGAAATCTTCAAAACTGCAATCAGTCCAAATCCGGAAAAAAAAAAACTGAAATGATACAAAAAAATATCCTAACAATGAACAAAATTAAATATAGATAATCATGAAAATAATAAGTTATAAAAAATTTAAGTGAAAATACCTTTAAAGCTCGTTAAACATACAAGAAACAAAAAAAATCTTAAAAGAGTCAAATAATAATTAAACCTTAAAACATGAATCTATTAAACAATAATGAAAATTATTAATAATAATAAATTAAATAAAATTGAATAAAATGTAAATTCAAAATAATAATGAAAAAAAATCAAATAATCAAATAAAACAAAACCACAAATTAATAGCTACCTGGCCAATGTTGTGTTCTTGACCAGTTTTTTAGTTCTTTCCGTTTCCTCTAATCCAAATTCCAAACCAAACCGTAGTACCCTGACCTTGAGAAATCCTAGAAATAAAACGACTATGTTAAGAATACTACCCAATAATAATAATAAAAAAAAATCAATTAATACCATTAATTACCCTTACCAAGAAATCTAAATAGCAAGCAAATCCACATTCATCCAACAATCCTTTGACCTGAGACATCCGAACGAATCCCGTTTACCATTCCTTATATAGATCCGGTCCCATTACAAAAATCCGAATCCTTTCTTTAATTTTAAATCCGTAAATGTAAACCATATAATTTTAATCCTTTTAATTCAATTCCAAAATAAATTAAATTCTCTATATTTGCTATATTTGAAATCAATCTTAACTGAAAAATATAGAAGCAAATTACTTTCACTTATTCAATTAAATTAATTAAAGGATTAATAAAAAATGAAATTTAATTTAAATAACACTATTAAACTGAAATAACACTATTAAATAAATAAGCACTGCAGCTCCGGGATTTCCTTGTTCCTTGACGTTCATTCAATTCTCGGGTTCATCATCTCGTCTTCTTCATTCATCCCTCTTGCTCCTTGACGTTCCATCTTTTGCTCTGCTCACGAAATCTCATCTTTCCTTCTTTCATGCTGTACCTAAAAAACAAAAATAAAATTATGAGACAACAACCACAAAAAACTGACCTACCACAACGTTAATTCACAAATGTAACTCGTTAATAGTCCGTTATTTCTTTTCGAAGTTAACGAAAAAATTAACGAGTTAATTAACGGATTAACGCTTTAACGCGTTAATGCCCACCTTTATATATATATATATATATATATATATATATATATATATATATATATATATATATATATATATATATATATATATAATTTAAATACACATATATATATATATATATATATATATATATATATATATATATATATATATATATATATATATATATATATATGACACTTTATAATATATTAAGGTTGGCTCATAGGCTTTAATGGAAGTTTTTTCCTTATTTTTTAAAAGCTAAAAAACTTAAGATAATAAATCAAAAAGTCGCCTCTCTCTCTCTCTCTCTCTCTCTCTCTCTCTCTCTCTCTCTCTCTCTCTCTCTCTCTCTCTCTCTCTCTCATTCCCCTTTCCCCTCCATTAAATTAATACAACAATGTCTGGGAAATATATAAAACAATTTCTCTCAACTTTTAGCAATTCTTTTTATTATTTTTAAACTTTCCATTTTAGTTTTTAAAAGTATATGCAATTGTCAGACGAAATTAAGTTTCTAAGAAAACTCGCAAATCTAGTTCCAACATTTGTTTTATAACTTTTTTTTTTCCTTTTGAAAATGAGAAAACAGTTGGTCTGAAAATCGGATATATATATACACACTCATATAAATAAAAAGTATTGGAAAATAAAATTTTGCGCTTCACCGACTGTCTTAAACAACGGATTGAAATAAAACAATTAATAGAGAGAGAGAGAGAGAGAGAGAGAGAGAGAGAGAGAGAGAGAAGAGAGAAGAGAGAGAGAGAGAGAGAGAGAGAGAGAGAGAGATTGTGTAAGTGTATGTGCGAGTGAGAGAGATAGTGAGTGTGTATGAGAAAGAGAATGCTTGAGTATATCTGGTGTGTGTGAGCGAGAGAGTGTGTGTGTGTGTGTGTGTGGGAGAGAAAGAGTGTGTATATGTGTGTGTGAGAGAGAGAGAGAGAGAGAGAGATACTTGAATGTATCTGGTGTGTGCGTACGTGAGAGAGCGAGAGAGGGTACGTGTTGTGTGTGTGAGCGAGAGAAAGACAGACAAGGAGAGAAAGAGAGTATGAGTGTGAGAGTGAGTAGAGTGATGTGTGTGTGTATCACTCGTGTCGGAACGAGAGTCAGAGTGAGAGGATACGACGGGCCCTATTTTATGGCTTATATCGTTTGATAGTGAAGTTGGGAGTGTGTTATAAGAGAGAGAGTGGTTTGTTGATGATTGCGTACCTCGGTTGTAGCGCCGTTAGTGATGGGCGAAAGCAAACCATACCGCTACTCGAAAAACCCCGGAATTCACTCCTGATTATGCCACCTTTGTTATTCTCGCGCTGAGCTGCACAGAAAACTCAAACAAATTTCTCTCCTTCATTAGACCTGTGCGTTTACTGACTCAGATCCACTTTTTCTTCGGTTCTCCAGCCGGTCGAGGAGAGAGAAGTTAGCAAGGCACACTCACACTATACATGCCCGAGTAATTAAACCTATCATGGGAGATATTCATTTCATCATTCCGACATGACCAAAATCCGATCTTCAAAGTACTTTTGTATTGTATTGTCGACCTCATTTACACCTCTCCTCTGTGTGTGTCCAGAACACATAACATCTGTATAAATCTGCGTTCAGCTCCTCATTTTATCCAATTCTTTTCACAACCCTAAACAGTGCCCGACCCCCTAATATACAAATATCATCTGTTACTATAATTACTCTATCGTATTTGAACTAATATAATATAATCACACGCATATTAATTAATTAAATGGAATATAAATTACCTAAATAACTGTAACTGTTACGCATTTAATATTTAATTGAATATATAATTTGATAGTTATTAAGCTATATAGGTGTATATAAATGCTCATATAATAAACTTTACCCTATTATAAGTTATTAAGTAGTAAGATAAAGATATAATATAATATAAGATTAACGTATATAGCGATTATAGTTAATACATAGCAATAAATCACATATCGACGTATATGTTTGATAACATATATTTATTTTATATATAATATAATTTAGTAAAAATAATAAAATCATGATCTGCTTCCGGCTCGCCATAAAAAATATTATTTTTTAATAACAGATGTTTTGCAACAAGATTAAGGTGTGCACATAATACTAAAATAACTTAATATACGAATGAAAGACTCACATAACATAATGAATTCCATAATTTTAATATAAAAAAATCTCGGAATACATCCAGGCTCGTGGAAAATACTATTAGCTCATAAATACCAATCTTTCTCAATCAAATCAATTAATACATGAATCAATATTATATTTACTCTAATGATATATATAATGAATAAAAGATACATTTTATGACAGTGTTACCACTTAATTCCTTATAATGTAAAAAGTATATATTTTTTTAATAATCACGAAGTTTGTAGAGAAAGGCAAACTGCAATTTTGGTAACTGTTGAAAGGTAAGAGCTTTTATTAATTTATTATTTATGAATCGCCATCATCAGGAATTTCTCGATATATATATATAATATATATATATATTATATATATATATAATATATAATATATTATATATAATTATAATATATTTATTAATAATATATTATATATATTATTATTATATATAATTAATAATTATATAATATTATATATATATATTTAATTAATATATATATATATATTAATATTATATATAATTATATAATATTAATCATATATATATATATTATATTAATTATATATATAATATTATATAATAATATAATATATATATATATATTAAATTATATTAATAATAATATATATTATAATTAATATATATATATATATATATATATATATATATATATAATTATATATTATATATTATATATTAATATAATATATATATATATAATATTATTATATATATATATATAATATTAATTATAATATTATATATAATATTTTAATTATTATAATTATTAAATATATTTAATATATATTATATATATTATATATATATATAATTAATAATATATAATTATATATATATATATATATATATATATATATATATATTATTAATATATATATATATAATATATATATATATATATATATATATATATATATATATTATATATTATATATTAATATTAATATTATTATATTATATATATAATTAACACATTGAATACTTTATATTAGTTATTAAATATCAATTTATTATTATATATTTTTATTCGATGTTATATTTATTCATGTTATTAGCTGCTGCTACATATTATCATGTTACATAACTCTAATGTTAACTCACTTTGATTTATTGCTCTAATTGACTGTTGTTATTTCTTGTCTATTCATATATATCATAACTTGTCTATTCATTCATGTTAAGCTTTATAATAATTATATTTCAATTGTTTGTAGTTATTTTAGTGGAGGATCAAACCGCCAAAATTACCGACAGGTAAATATAATTGGATCTCTGAAAGTGAGAAATAAGTGAGTCGATCACAACATCTAAAAAAAATTTATATCCCTGTCCTGTGCACTACGCCAACTGTTAAATAGATATATTTATAGTTATTAGGGTAGGGTTTAATAGGTTTGTATTAGTTAGTTAATTATATGGAGTTAAGTTAGGTATAGGTTAAGGTTAGGTTAGGTCAAGTTAGTTATAGTTAAGTATAAGTTATAGTTAAGTAAGTATAAGTAGTTATGTTAATAAGTTAAGTTTAAATAAAGTATTAAGTTAAGTTATAGTTAATGATTAAGTTTAAGTTAGGTTAAAGTTACGTTTGTTGATTAAGTTATATATATATAGAGAAACTATCATAAATTAACAGATATATTATTTTCTTTTATTTATATCAAAAATGTATCGACTCACATTTTGATACCTGTATACGAATCCATTTATACGTCACATAGGTCCCGTTAATATATTTTTATTTCATTGATTTCAACTACCTAATCGTTTAACTGTTGCTTATTTCAAAGAAACTATTTGGTTTCCTAGTTTACTCTTTCTCATCATATCTATTATAAGTAAATATTATTTCTATGTTTTCAAACATCATTAATTAATAATTCTTTAGATTTATTTATACTTATCATTAGATATTTATATTAATGAGCATAATATACTCCGATCAATATTTATAATAGGTAATAACTTTATAGTATAATAATACACTATGAATGCCAATTTTATGTTAAGTTATTGAACTATTATTATATATATATACCATTAATAATTAGGAATACTACTCTAGGTATATTTTTAGCCATAATAATTACTTAGATCAATTTTTCCCCTCTTAAGATGCTGAATAGAGAATAATATGAATATAAATATTTGAAAAAATAAAAATTATAAAATAATAACATTATAAGCTCAAAAAAATTACTTCATTTTTATTGCTATATAATGTGCAATTAAGAAACCTACTTACTTAGTGCAAAAACTATATGGTAAAATGAATTTTAATATAGTGAATAATGCTCTCAGTAAAATATAAATAATTATATACTTATTATGTTTCGGTGAGTAAAATTCGTATTCTTATTGATTTATTTTCTAATATATCATCATTCGATAATTTATCATTTAATATAACTTAACAAAGCTTATATTATACAAATTAACATAACTAGAATGTGTTGCCGTAAATGAAAATAACTTTAATATATACTTTCTATATATAGGAACTCGAACGTAATGAGCATATATAATACCTAATTAATAACCTTAACCTATTATATATGTATGAATCTAGATACGATATGTATCATAAGTTACATCCTATATAATCCAATAACCTATATGATCGACGATGCTAAGTTTAAAATACTTATTAATACCTCTAAACTAGTTGATTATCTTACTTTCGCGATACTTTTTTTTTCCCTGGTTTTTATTTTATCTCTGGATCCTTCTATATAAATTTTATTGGGTCGTGTGTGTCTGCTTTTTGCTCTCAAAAAATTTCATTATTGCACACAAAATAGATTCAAGATCCTTCTCTCTTTCCCTCTCACCAGTAAATTAGAGCATTTAGACTAGCTCCCATAGAAAAAAGTTTTAACCGAATGGTCTTTTAAAAGTTAACTAGACAGGTATATTTATTAAATACACTCTTACATATCTTTGTTATTTTTAAATGGTTAATTAAATACAGTTTCTATATGAATTGATCAGTTTACATTAATCACGTCAAACTTGTTCTTCTCATAGCACATAACATATACCATACTTAATATATTATTTAAATAACTCTTTACAATATTTATTATATGAGTGTAAATCACTTCTAATACGAGAATATAAAAAGCTATGTAGATGTAGCATAATAAAACTCAAAATTATTCTCACCTTGTATTCTCGTATGAATAAGTAAGTCCACAATTTCTTAAGTAAAATATTATAAAAAAGATAAATTATTTATATGAGTGTTTAAATATATTTACATAATAAGTTAAAATAGTAACTTATTAAATTAAATCTAATTTAAATAAAATAATTTACGAAGAATATAAAAAAATAACTTTTAAAAGTTTACTTCTGTCTCCAAAAGTATATCAATATATATAATATACTATCATTATATTATTAATAATTATGATATTATTATAATATATATATATATATATATATATATATATGATATATAATTATATATATATATATATATATATATATATAATATATATATATATATATATATATATATATAATATATTATATATTATATATATATATATATATATTATATAATATATATATATATTATATATATATATACTATCATCTTATGGAAAATCTTGTAACGACAAAAATTGGCCGGAGTTATCATGTGCACAAAAATCAGCTAATGTTCGGAGACCAAATTTGATTTTTAACTTTAATTCACATTTATTTCTAAAGCTGAGGTAGCCTCTTAACGTGGTCCTAATAATATCGGTTCGCGGGGTGAAGGTCTCAAGATTCCGATTCCTCGTTGAGAATTCCTTGGAAAGCAACTTGAATAGAGGCAGATGAACGTTGGCTGCTCGTTTTCAACTAAAAACTAAATTTAAACTAAAAAAAATAATGATCTAATATTCTTATTTGTATGATAATTTAACTATTACTCTAATAATAATTATTACAATTATATTATAATCATTATTATTATAATATTAATAATTATTATAATAGTAATTCATTATAATTAGTTATTATAAATTATTATCAATAAATTATTTTCTGGAATATTTTACGAAATTTAAATTATTTTGTTCTTGTCTGTGGAAACAGTTTAGTAGGTAGGATAGTCCAGCTGCCAGCACGGGTCCGGACTTTCGGCTCCTGCCCTCCGGTTCAGCATCCGGCTCCAATTACAACGTTCCGGATATGGATTCGATTTTCAGTTCCTTCTGAATCCAGATTCCCGATACAAGTTCCAATACAATAAAATTTACGGATTCCCGATTCTGATTCCACAACCATAGCTTAGATCCATTAGTAATGCATTGTAAAATAATAAAATATATGAAAGAGTTTATATCGTCTCTCATTTTTATTATTATTATTATTATTATTATATATATTACTATATTATTATTATTGATTATTATTATTTTTATTATTTATTATTATTATTATTATTATTATTATTATTATTAATTATTATTATTTTATTATTATTATTATTATTAAAGATATTAATTTATTGATAAAAAATATCAGCTTTCTTTAATATGATTCCTATTTCAATATATTTGTAAATATGGATTTAATATTTAATAATATATGTATAATATATATATTATGATATATATATATATATATATATATTATATATATATATATATATTATAATATATATATATATATATATATATATATTATAGATTATATATATATACTATATAATATATATATATATATATATATATATAAATATATATAACTATATATATTATTATATTATATATATTATATATATATATATATATATATATATATATTTATATATATATATATATAAATACATGTTAATTATTCTGTAATATATATATATAATATATATATATATATATAATTAAAATTGGCTTTCGTTTTCTTTAAAATATATTAGTCATGTTAGAGAAAAGATTTGGCTTTTATTAGGACGTAAACGTAATTGATATAGATAGGATGATAGCATATATTTTACAAAAGGACAGACGAATAAATCTTACAAAAGGACAGAGACTAAAATCTTACAAAAGGACAGGCGAATAAAATCTTACAAAATGACAGATGAATAAAAACCCTACAAAAGGACAGATGAATAACTTACCAAAAGACAGATTGAAAAAAACCCTACAAAAGTGACAGTAGTTGATGAATATAAACCCTACAAAAGGACAGATGAATAAAAACCCTACAAAAGGACAGATGAATAAAAATCCTACAAAAGGACAGATGAATAAAAACCCTACAAAAGGACAGATGAATAAAAACCCTACAAGGACATACATCAAAATCTATACAAAAGTGAAACAAAATTAGTTATAAAAGGAGAATAACAAAGTTAAATCTTGCCGAAAGTTAAATAAAATGTTACAAAAGGACAGGTAAACAAAGTCTTACAAAGGGGGAAAAAGGACAGACGAACAAATTTATTCAAAATGACAGTTTTACTAATTAGTATGCAAACAAAATCTTACAAATCGACAGATAAACAAATTTTAGAGAAAGATAAGCTAAAACATACATAAGGACAGATAAAACATTTACAAAAGGACAGACAGACAAAAAAATTTACAAAGGATCAGACAAAAAAATTACAAAGGACAGACAAAAAATTTAAAAAAGGACAGAACAAACAAAATCTATATAAGGACAGGCTTATGAACAAA
>JABUQX010067691.1:42500-45000 GCA_015478945.1 Trachelipus rathkii
TATATAAACTACTAATATTGCAAATATTTCAAAAGTTTTAGCAATTTTTATTAACATTAAATCTTACCATATACGTATTGAACAACACATATTTCAGTTATAGCTAATATTACAACAGACAATCCTGCTGTGTAATTGTTAAACAATTCAAACATGTAGATTCCTCCTTCTAGACACATTGTTAATCCACAGAGAAATAGTATAAAGCACATTATAGAAACAATAAGGGGCTTTTTACTTCTTAAGGACTCAAATTGATCAAATACTGCAGTCGTAATGGTTTCCACCATCGTAAACTGTAGAAAAGAATAAAGTATCTTAAGTATTTATATCAATATTTAAAATATGTACAAAAATATGTGGTAATATTAAATTGAAAACAATTTTAATCTTGAATTTTCTAATCATATGAATATTACAAGGTATAATTTTTGCTACCGAGAACGTATAGTGAGATAATATTAAGGGCATCTCCTTAAGCATACCTGAGAATCTAGTCCAAGCGTAATAAGCATAATGAAGAAGAGAAGAGCCCACAGAGGTGGAAAGGGCATTTTTGTCACAGCTTCCGGATATGCAACGAAAGCAAGTCCTGAACCTGAAGCGACAACATCTCCAACTTCTTTGCCGATTTGAGTTGCCATGAATCCTAAAATGCTGAATATGACAAACCCAGCAAAAACTGAAGTACTACAGTTACACAGGGCAATAATAATCGCATCTCTGTAAATAAAAAATAAATTGATATTAACAGAGCAAATTCAAGACAAGTTTGTGTACAATATTTGGTATCCAAATAAGAAATTAACTATTAAAATAATAAGAATTAACTTTTAAATAATAAGAATTAACAAAATAATAAGAATTAACAATTAAAATAATAAGAATAAACCATATTATAATTCTTTCATTACCTCATGCAGTTGTTCTTAAATTTGTTATAAGAAGCTAGAGTAATTAAACCACCAAATGAGGATCCTAGAGAATAAAATATCTGCGTAGCAGCATCATTCCACACATCTATCTCTTTCAATTTCGTAATATTGGGTTTCATAATATAAAACTCTATTCCTTTGTATGCTCCTTCAAGAGTTACTCCTATTGCAAAATACAAAACACAAAATAAAAATACAGAAATGATAATAATAATTAACATTGGTATTTCGTGTTAAAAAAAAAATATATTGAATTCCCTTTAGGTCAGAACCCAATAAATATAGAACATGACTTTTTATACTACTACTACTACTACTACTACTACTACTACTACTACTACTACTACTACCACTAAGATAAAATTAAATCTGAATTACATTCCTTGTATAAGATCTCTATTGTACTGTACTGAAAATCTATAGGGATTTGAACTTATAGTAATACTTTTGTTATAAAAAGAAAATAAGAATAGCTAAATAATAATAATAAAATCCTACATTTATTGTACTTAAATTTTGAAAAAAATATCGATGATATTAAAAAAAAAAATTGAAAATTGAAAAAATCTTACATATTCACTATTTACTGTACCTCTTATAAAAAGAATAAGCAACACTGCATAAGGGAACAACGCGGTAAAGTACACTACTTTTCCAGAACTTTTAACACCTTTGATCATACAAAGGCATACAACAACCCATGCTAAGGCTAAGCAACCAACCAGTTCCCAACGTAGACTTCCCATGTCCTCCCATGTCGCTCCGGTGACACCCAGCATTCGGTTTCTGTATTTGAGAAAGAACTCTAATTAATATTAGTTCCAGAAAGGTAAAATAATTAGAACTTGTTCTAATATTTTAATTTAACTTTCATTATATTCAATTGAGGATCACTATGTAATAGATTCCTTTAGAGATTTTTCTTTAAAAGTAAGGAATAGGATATATATATATATATATATATATATATATATATATATATATATATATATATATATATATATATATATATATATATAGATAGATATATATATATATATATTTAGTATATATATATATATATATATATATATATATATATATATATATATATATATATATATATATATATATATATATATATATATAAAAAAAGAAAAAATATATATATATATATATATATATATATATATATATATATATATATATATATATATATATATATATATATATATATATATATATATATATATATATATATATATATATATATATATATATATATATATTTATACAAGGTAAAATTAATGAGAGAAAAATTACTAACTTAAAATAGTCTTCACTGGCGGAAATTCTCTTGGCAAGATTAGTAACTCCGTCGAGTTTAGATATAGAGTTATTTGTATCAGAAAACTCGCAGGTCAGATTTACATTTGGATCATCCAGATATTCGGATGCATTGAAGATATTACAAAAGGAATCGACATCCATGCATTGCTTGTCATAGTAAAACGTACCGTTAAGGGAACAAGACTCAGCATCTTCGTTTGTAAAACAACCTTAAAATATTCAATATTCTTTTAAAA
>JABUQX010067691.1:47500-52500 GCA_015478945.1 Trachelipus rathkii
AATTTATTTCATAACAGAACCAAAAAATAAAATATTTAAACCTAACCTCCGCCATTTTTTTTATTAGCACAATACGGGGAACTCCAAACATTTCCAAACCCTACAGCCGTACCCTAAACATGACAAGAAGAATTCACACTGATTAGACCATGTTTCTCTGCCTTCCCCTTCTTCGGGGTCAAGCTCCTCAACGTCGGTTTTATTTTCTTCCTTTTTGTGCAGTTCAGTTACCGAGTTGATCCCGTTTATATTTGCCATTGTTCAAAATTTTGGTATTTTTAGTCGCGAAGTTAAAATATAAATTGGTAATACTAAAATGTTTGTCTGTCATATGATATATTATACTATATAATATATAATATATATATATTATATATCATATATATATATATATATAATAAACACTATATATATATATAATTATATATATATATATATAATATATATATACTATATATTATATATATATTTATTATATATATATAAATATATATTATATATATAGATATATATTATATATTATATAATTATATATATATATATATATATATAATTTATATATATAATATATAATATAATATATTATATATATAGAAGAGATTAGAGAGGGAGAGAAGAGAGGAAGAGAGAGGAGAGAGAGAGACGAGAGAGAGTCGAGAGAGAGGAGAGAGAGAGGAGAGAGGAGAGAGATGATATATATATATAATTATATATATATATATATATATAATAATATTATATATATATAATATATATTATATATATATATATATATATAGTATATTATATATATATATAATAATTATATTATATATATATATAACTCAGTGTAAAATGCACGTTTAACATTTCTGGAATAACAAGCTTCGCTAAGAGGGAAAAAGAACATCCTATATTTGCAACGTGAATGATATGCTAAATGCAATACAATGCAATATCACACAATCGGAACAACTGCCGCTGCACGAACGAAATCTACTCCACGAAGATTCTTTCCAAAAAAACAAAAAAAAAAAAAACAAGACCTTGAAAACGATTTAGAATGAAGTGTTAATAAGAAAATAATAATAATAATAAAAACAGAAAAAACAACAAACCAACAACAACAACAACGATACAAACAACAACAACAACAACAACAACAACAACAACAACAACAACAACAACAACAACAACAACAACAACAACACATATGCCAATTATTCCAACGTTCCTTTTTTTTTTTCTTTTTTTTTAACTCGGTCATTGAAACTATTTTAACGAATGTCATTCAACGTTGACTCGGACAATACCACACAAATAACACAATACACACACACACACACACACAGCAAAATTAATATTTCCTCTTACGGGAAACTTATTTTCTGGATTATTTTAGCAAAGATAAACACCACCGCGACCTTCAAAGTGATTCAGACCAAAGAATGAAAAAAAAAAAATCTGCTCTTTTTATTTTGGTTATTTTAAACAGTAAATTATTTTAAGACAATGCCATGCAACACTGACCCACATTATATATATATATATATATATATATATATATATATATATATATATATATATATATATATTATATTATATATATAATAATATATATATATATAATATATTTATATATATATATATATAACAAGTGCTTTTGAGATAAACATATACAATACCGCAAATCAATTATTATTAATTATTATTATTATTATTATTATTATTATTATTATTATTATTATTATTATTATTATTATTATTATTATTATTATTATTATTATATTATTATTATTATTATTATTATTATTATTATTATATTGTTATTATGTAGGTCATTGGATTTATGAATGGTTTATTCATTATAATTTTTTATTATTATTATTTGTATTAACTCCAAATATAAAAACATTGAGTTTACGAGTAAGTATTCGATTTACGTTAAAGATTTCAATTTACGTTGTTGTAATACCTTGTTTTCAGTATAACTATCCGTATCACTTTATGAAAACAAATACTATCCGGCTACCACTTTGTGAAACAAAAACACTATCCAGTTACCTTATTACCACTTAATGAAAGCTTACAATATCCGGCTATCACTTTTTGAATGCTTAAACACTATCCGGCTACCACTCTATAAAAACGCAACACTATCCACCTACTACGTACGAAAAAAAATAGAATTTGGCCACCGATTCATAAAAACTCAAACACTCTCCGGCTATCACTTTTGAAAACTTTAGCACTATCCGACTACCATTTATGAAAACTTCAAAGCTATCCCGCTATTTCATGATAATTTAAACACTAATGCACAATCACTTTAAAAAAAATTAACCACTATTTTGCTATCACTTTATAAAAAAAACTATCCGGCAACCACTTTACAAAAACCTAAACATACTTTACTTTGATTAAATAAAATCTGGTGTTGGTTTTCAACATGAAAAAGAACAGCTTGCTTAAAAAAAATGTGTTGTTTTTATATTATTAAATTAAAAAATTTATATCAAAAGACCACTGCCCTATTTAATGGGGAAAGTTCTTTAGTATTTTGCTCTATAGGATCCGTATGACAAACCCGTGGTTTTTACCACGCGAATTTAATCCCCAACTTTAAGAAAATTGGTGAAATTACTTAATTACCTAAAAAAAATTACCTGAAGAAAAAAATTACAGTACCTAAATAATTAAAATACTACCTAAAAAAAAATACCCGAAAAAGTTATACTTATTATCTTAAAAATATACCTAAAATTTAGCTCGAAAAAAATTACTTATAACAAAAAAAAATTATCAAGAAAATTACCTGAAAAAATTATCCCATTACCTTAAAATAATATCTTAAATTTTTTTTTTTTTTTTTTTTTTTTTTTTTGGCTGTTGTTTTAATTTTTGAATCCTTTGAACTAAGTTTGGGAGAAAGCAATTATAAGATTTTTTAAGAGAACCACTCGAAAAACTATTATGTCTGTCTACGATGTTGTTTTCATCAAAAATTACATTGATGTTTGTACTTACAAAGTATATTGCAAAAAGAAAATGTCACAACGTAAAGCTGGGTAAAGTAGAAAAAATGTCAGTAGAAAATTTTCGAAGTCGAAAAGACATTACTTATATTTATTTTTTAATTAGAATAAAATAATATAATTGAATAAGTTCTTTATGACATTTCTGTAATTTTTTTTCGTTAGGATACTTTTTTGAACTGTATTCAAAAGCAAGGTTGCGGAGACGGAGACGGAGCCGGAGCCGGAGCCGGAGTCAAGCCGGAGCCGGAGCCGGAGCCGGAGCCGGAGCCGGAGCCGGAGCCGGAGCCGGGATTCGGAGTTTCAAAATTCCGAGGAATATATTTTGAGTGGAGCCGGAGCCGGTACGGATTTTTTTTAAAAATTGATTAAATGGGTTCGAAGGCGGAGCTAAAGCCGGAGCCTTGCAACTTTAAAATGATGGATCCGAAATTGCTGCCGGCAAAAAAAATAAATAAAAAAAAAAAAAAAAAAAAAAAAAAAAAAAAAAAAAAAAAAAAAAAAAAAAATACGCCGTTCTGCACCTGCCGCAAGTTCCTTTCAAGCATAAAAGGTACTTACTCGAATTTATAACACACACACACACATATACACACACACACATACACCCGCACACACAACACACAACCAACACACGTTACAAAGGAAAGAAATTTTCAACTCCAAAACGACATACAATAACAAAGTAGATTCTCCAATTATATTACAATTAAAAAAAATAATTGAAAAAAAAATCAAGGTGACATTTTTGTCATTTTTAGTTAAAATATTTTATGCAGTGTACCTCAAAGGAGATTTCAAAGACATTTTTAAAGAATATATAAATACAATGTATTTATATAAAAGTACTCAAGGTAACATTGTAATCAATGTCTCAACAAACTCGGAAACGTAAAATTACGTCACTGAAGGTAAGATATGATTAGCTAAGTCACGATCTTGTGACAGGAAGTTCGTTCGAGCGTGAGATGAACAACGAGTCATTACAGAGACTTCCTTAAATTACCCATATGGTCTCGTGAAGACGTTCACACTTACAAACATTTATTCGTCTTACGGAATTTTAAAGGGATAAAAAATATGTTTAATGATTTTTTTTTTTTTATTTCTTTTATTTTTCTTTATTTATTTTTTTTTTTTTTTTTTATTTTTTTCCTTTTTTATTATTATTTTTTTTTATTTTTTTTTTCATGTTTAAGTTTTTATTACTTTTTTATCTATATAAAATTTATTTTATTTTATTTCAAATTTAAAAATGGGAATTACAAATTCAATTTCATTAGGAAATAATTAGTCATAAAATGAATTTAAAAAGAAAAAAAAAAATGAAGCACTGGAATTAAAATTTAAAATAATTGACGAGGAAATTTAAAAATAAAGTGTGGGAAAAAAGATGGTAAAATAAAATACAAGACTGCATACACACACACACACACCTACACACACACCTACACACACACCTACACACACCTCTATTACACATACAAACAATGAACAATTAAATTTAAAGACACAATATATATATATAAATATATATATACTATATATATATATATATATATATATATTATTATATATATATATTATATATATATATATATATATATATATATATATATATATATATATATATATATATATATATATATATATATATATATATATATGTGTGTTATTCAGAGAGAGAAGAGAGTGAGAGATGAGGAGAGGTGAGAGAGAGAGAGAGAGAGAGAGAGAGAGGAGAGAGAGAGAGAGAGAGAGAGAGAGAGAGAGAGTTACATCAATACCCATATTTAAAATTAGTAGATAATTATGAGCATTGTCAAGAGTTTTTGAAAACTCGAAATCTGATTCAATAACGACCACAAAACATTCCAAATAAGAAAGAGCTAAAGCAAAAAGGATTATTATGATCAGTCTAAAACTTATTAGTTTTGATGAGTTTGGTCTAAAAATAATGAGTTTTATGAGTTTGGTCTAAATATT
>JABUQX010067692.1:0-13734 GCA_015478945.1 Trachelipus rathkii
GCATCAGAGGTATAGTAAATTTTTATAATAATCATAGAATAATGTCCTGATCATAAATGTAAAATAAATATATATATTATAAAATGATATTAATTATATTTAATATTAAATAATTCAAAATAAATAATTTATTATATATTACGTTAATTTACTATTCTTGTATAACTATAGCGATAGCTCATACCAACCACTCACTCCTTATCCCTTATAATATACTTCTGATTTATATTATTATCGTATGATTATAATTTTTTAGATATATTATATATATAGTATTAATATATATATATATATTTATATATATATATATATTGATTATATGTGCTATATGGTTATATTGTGCCCGATATATATATTATATATTCGGTTTAGTATGTTCTTGTTACAGTCTATCGTTTAATGCCTCAAAAAGTGTTCGGTAGGTTACTTTTTGTGCCCGTCCTGGTTACGCGGGGAGAGATAGTCTCGGTCTCGGGTGTTATGCACCCGGGCTCTTTGGAAAGGAAGTAACGAAGGGTACGGTTTTCTGTTGCTCGTTTACTTTTAACTTTCGGGGATATGACATTAATTACGGTAATTTAGGCAATTTATAGGTTAATCTCACAATCACATTTTCAACATTATGTATATATATAAGTATATATATAATATATATATAATTATATATTATAATTATATATAATATAAGTAATCTATATATATATTAGTAGTGGTATGAGGTCACACTATATAGTTAGGTGTGTATATATATGATAAGTATATATATATTTATTATGTAGGTATATATATTATATAATATTGTGTATATATTATGTATTATTACTATCATATCTTTAGACGCGGGAGCTGTAGTATGAGTATGCTTTAGGTTTTACTATATATATATTATATATCCATATATATATATATAGGATTAATAATAATATTTTTGATTTTTAATAGTATAATTATATATTAGTGATATTATATTTGTGAATAAATTTATAAGATTAATAATAATAATTATTGTATAGATTAAGCTAATAATATTTAAGGATTTTAGGAACAGGATATTCGAAATATCTACAATTCAGGTTAGCTTGGGCTCTACGTTCTCTACTCGGCTCATTGCACTTTACTCCTCTGGCTCACACGGCCACTTCAATTTAAGGGAGGTGCTAGGTTTCATTCGAACCAACACGGGGGGCTTCTCAAGGTTCTCATCATGTCATCAGGTCAGCGGGATGCTTTGGGTCAGTAGAATTCAGAGCACAAGCTGACAATCTCCTCTACAGTCCCTGCCTGTGCAAATGCGGGGGCTATGTCCCTATCGCTATGAATTTTGTTTTGATGTACGGGGTGTCGCTGGCTCGCGACTCACCAGCTACAGCACCACTCATACCAAGATCGACGAACGGCTCGGTTCAAAGTAAATTACGTAAATAACCTCAACATGAAGTAAAATATATGACTATTATTTATCCAGCGTGTAATGATTTGCAATATTTATATAACTTATTAAGGTATGATAGTTTAAGAGTTTGGTAATGTATGGAAATGTGTAAGGATTATATTATAAGGAATGGATAATGAATAGTGAGGAATAATTGATGGAATATTGATATATTAGAACTATTATTAGAATATTGGACTATTATATTGTTATTGGAATCTTTATTATGTCTTCACTAATTATATATACATATATATTTAAATGATGATAATACATATTATTAATCACGAAAGTGAGGATGTACCTACTAGCTATGATATATAACTGATATAAAGTTAATATAGTATAAAGTAAGTAAGATATTATATATGAATATAATGATTAATGTATACACATTCTATTTCATGGTAGGTTATATATATAGAGAAAGGAAATAGTAGATGATATATATTAATGAGATAAATGGAAGCTGAATAATTGGAGACATAATAGAGATTGTGAGATTATAGCGCGTATATATAGTCAGTCTATGTGTGCTGGATGATCGAGTATGACGTCATGTTGTCTGAGCTTTTTTATGTAAATCATTTTTAACGTAAAATGGGTAGTCCTTCCGAACTTGTCACATGGATTCCTATATTCAAAATTTTAGTATCGTTTCGTTTCGTGCCTTTTTAAGTAAGCGTTCACGGGTTACTCCAAAACCAATATATTTTAATTATTTGTTATGACGTTTTTGGCTCTGTGGCTATATTTTTCTGTAAATTTTAATCATTGTTGCCATTGCTCTTCTCTTATTAATAAATTATTCATTTTATTTATCTATTAATTTTTGTTTTTTACTAATTTTTGGTGTTCATTCAACTTCTAAAAATAAAATAAAATGCCAGATCTGGCATTTTTTTTTTATAACTTCTGTATTTGTATTGTTTACTTTAAACATTTTTTGTTTTTCTACAAAATAATTAATTTTGTGCAAACGGAAAGCTTAACAGATTCCAGACAATTACGTGAGGAAAAAATTTGCCGGTGTCTTTTATTTCATTCATTCTCTTGTTAGTTCTCCAGCGATTGGCGGGAATTTTCGGAATGGCCCACAGTTGATTATACGTATACTATTTATGATATATTTATCTATATCGATGTAGGTAGTATATAGTTCTATATGATATATATATACTATATATATATATAATATATATTGTATATATATATATATATATGATAACAGGGGGCCTCTTACCATTTTTGTCATTGGCGCCTAGCAAAAAAATGTTGTCTATCTACATAAACATACATCGTTGAGAAATGAGTTGTGCAAGTAATATCAAGTGTATAAATACAAGTATAAATAATACATTTTATACCAACTACTATACTCATATATAGATATATATAATTATATATTATTATATTATATATATATTATATATATATATATATATATATGACCTGATACATCTATAAATATTATATATGTTATTTTTATTTTTTATTTTTCCGGACAGAAGCCATGAAAGAACTGTCGCGTGCTAGGCCAATAATATTTAGAATTGAAAATTAAAAATTATTGTTGAACGTGTTATATTCGTTGGTTAATATATATAAAGAACTTTTCAGCTATGGGTAGGTACAGGATAAAAAGTGTTGGTGTTGATGTGTGTTAATTTGTATATATAGATACGGTAATATATATATTTTACAGCTGATCAGTAATTCTATATATGATGTATTCTAGTATATATATTGATTCTATAATACTATATTGTATGTATATGGATTAATAGTTTGAATTAGCTATTTTTAGTGCGTTGTATTGAGGTATTACTATTTATTCTTGTGGTTTATGTGTGATGGATATATATAGGATTTAGTGTTGTGTAAGTGTATGTATTGTAGTTATCTAGTATATTGGCTATGTATAGGTATGTTGTTTTGAGGGGTTTTGAGGTGTTATGTGGATTTATATCAATGTAAGATCGAGATTAAGTTAGTGTGTTATCCACATACTATCATATTTAATCAATAATAAGACTAATATAAAAGTAGCGCGGTTTAGTTTTTTTATGTTATTAGGTATTGTATGGTTGCTTTTTATAAGTTCCGATTTAGTTTAGCTGAGGTGTGAGAAGTTTATACAATGGTAGGTGGATTGGGGTTATTTAAGTAGCTTATTAAATTATGATGACAGTCTTCTTTATACCATACCATCAGTAGTAAATCGTAAATTATAATGAGTAATCAAACTCGTATTAGTTATCCAGCTATTCTACGTATGTTGTAGTTTAATTGTCAGATTTTAACGCCTCATATTCTATCTTAGAATTATTATATTTATATATACCGTATATCATTATATATACTTATAGATCTGATATATTGAGTATATACTATGTTATTATACTTAATTATTATGATTATACTATTATTATTTGAATTATCAAGTCAATTAGTAATTTATTTTTATTTAATTAATTGTTTTATTTTTACATTTATTACTAGTATTTATATTTATACTTTGCCTACTGTGATGTGAAATTATTTTCAAGGTTATGAGGGGATTAATCTCTCAAATTTTAGGGGTTTATCTAGGATTTTAGATCAAAGGGCAAAAAGGTAAATAATTAGTAGATTGGGGATGATCTTTAAGGTTGACATTTGGGAGATGGAAATATATAATTTATTCAAATTAAATATATTAAGAAAAATAAGAGCTAATAGGAGTGTTTGCCATAGGGTTATCATGACTCTGCGGTCTTACTCTCATTTCAGTTAATCTTTAGCTGTAATGGTTAATCGAAGGCTTTCCATAGATTCTGACTCAAAGCTTTGTTTTATAAACGATCCAACGCTCCACAAGCAATATATATATTTAGTACTAAGTTTATAATTATATTATAATTAAATATATTACTAGTATAATAACAATGTCTTAAGTATAATATATTTAATTATATATAATTATACAAGTATATAATTGTCAAATACTACTTATATTATGTGATATATGACCGTTATACTATCGTATTATTATTATATATATATATATATATATATATCATATATATATATATTATATATATTATATATATATATATACATGATATTCCAATACTACTATATACTCATATATTATCTAATATTTTAACTTTAATTTTTATTTTTCATTTTCGGATTTATATAACTCCTAATTTTATTATTTTGAAAAAGAAATTCCTTATACCACCAATATACTACCGGGACGGTGATGGGGATACAATAACTTTGGGTTTAGATTTGGAGTCTTATTTCGGTATTATTGTCGTCATGGCCTTAGTTATTATGTTGTGGATTTATATGATATTAGCCCATTAGCATGATAGTTGCAACTCCATTCATCCGGCGGCGGTGCTGATTATCTGGGTCTACCCTCTAATATATTATATTTAGATATATATATCATTATATTTAGAATAATACTATATATATATATATATTGATTACTATATTATGATTTTTTCATATATAGATTCATATATATTTTAGATTATATATTATATATTATACTATATACTATTATATATATTTTGATTATATTAATAATACTAGTATATAATTTATGATATATTAGCGTAAATATAATTATTCTCGATTATATATTACTTAATTAGATTATATACTATATTATTTATTGTATATATTATATATTAATTAATTTTAATCATTTTATTGTTATAATGAGTAACTATAATTATATTTAACGACTATAATTCAATGTAATAACTATATATTTTAATTTATTAATTTATTTTTTTTAGCTTTATTTCTTTTAAACATTATATTTATTATGTTTTTTTATGTTAAATAATTAACTATTTATATAGAAGAAATTTGTTCAAGTTATTTTTTTGACTTTAGTTATAAGCATTTTACTATTTGGATTTCATGACGTCTCACTTCAACCCCCAATATTATATTATCTTTATATTTAATATTTAGATTATTTTTATTTGATTTTATATATTAGAAAATACATTAATATTAATATAATAAATGAACCTTATTATTTATTACTCATATCCCTATTATATTATAAGTAAAAAATATACACAAATATATTACATCAATTTTAGGCAACACACACGCTTATGTGAACTCGATATTGTAATAATATTTTATATATATTATCAAATATAACTTAGTGTTCATCATATATATTATATATATATATTTAATTCATATGTTATATAGTATTATATATATTATAAAAATATATATAATGATATATTTAATTTTTTTAATTACTATATAATAATATAAGCTTTGGCATCTGCTATGATATACTATATAATAATAATTATATATTTAATATAAATGTACCATATAATATATATATATGATATATATATCGGTATAGAATATACTGATAATATGATTATATATATATATTATTTATATTATTGTTATTAATCCATTATAGTATATATATAAATATATTTAGTAAATATATATATATATATATTTATCATAAATTATAATATAAGTATTATTATATTAGATGATCAGGCTTATAGCCAATATATAATTTAGTAATCATATTATAAGTAGTGATAAACTTTTTATGTATTAAATACTGAACATAGGACAACAGAAGTTACTTATATTTCAATCTGGTTTTTGCTCGTAGGAATTGTATTCTGTTGTTTTTGTAAATAATGAATGCGTATTTTGTTATGTTTTGCTTATGAAATTGCATAACCCTTATATATCTCCAACCCTAATTATGTTATGCTCCACACGAAAATGTTCATGAATTTTTTATTTTTTATTAGATTGAAGATTATGATTGCGTTTTTTAGTATTGTGTGTGTATTATGTTTAGTATTAGTTGGTTATGATTGTAGTAGTTTATGTTTATCTTAGCTTTTATATATAGTTTTTTATTAGTTTAAACGTTAATCTACTTATTTAATTGATTTATCTACATTGTTTAGTTGTTTATTATTGATTTATTTTGTTGATTCCGTGATTTTGGTATATCAAAATTAATATAATTTATATTATATCATATTTAATAATATATATTTAGTATTTATATATATTTCGAAAAATAAACCCCTTAAGTAATTTCCACCTCTTGATGTGAACTCTCTAGCAGATGTCCCCGTAAAGTTTGTTTTGGTACGTCGGGATCTTGTTACTCGTGGCAATTCTGTTGTGCCATGTTGGCCGGGTTGCATTTCGTCTCGCATGTGTCAGTGGTTTTGGAATTTTTGTATCTTAGTGTGGCTTTGCTTTAGTTTTTTTGAAGTTTACGCCTTTGTTTCGATTCGCGGTTTTGGTAGATTTTGTTGGTTGGCAGGTTGTGGTTGTGTTATTGTTAGCTAACTCCAGTGTTTAAACATCACAATATATATACTTTATATATATATATTATATATACTAATATACTTATATATGATTACCTATTAATATACTTAGTATGCATTTATTCTTTATTACTTATATATTCAATTATAATTACTATTATTTCAATGATTCGATTTTGTATACATAGTCAGTCTTATATATATTAATAGCGAGTTTGTTTTAAAATTATTATTATTGCATTTTAGTTCTAATTCAACGAGACATTTTGTTACTTTGTTTATGTATTTATTTATCTAAGTATGTTTCACATCCCCCTCTAAAAAAATCGATAAAAAAAACTCTAGTGACGGGAATTACATATTCTTATTTTCACCCGCTCTTCTTGAAATCTATATATGCTTTATTTAATTTCATAGGTGACTTAGCTTGTCGATATAAAGTTGAGACGTATATATTATTTTAGCTTTTATGTAATAATTAAATACTATGTTTGAAAAGATGTTGCAAGCTCATTATATACTATTTTTTATTAAAATAATTCTATTTGCTAAATATTTTTGAATTAAATTTTATATTATTATTTATTTTAAATAAAAATTAAGATATATATTAGTCTCTTTGTTTGAAAGGCATGTGTGAAGGGAAAATACTCCTTGGGTATCCCACTATGTTCTTATTTGAGGATTTTATAACTTGGGGTTAGCCATTATTTAAGTCCGTTTAATATAACAATACAATTTCTCATTTTACAAAATTCTCAGTTATAGTAAAGCTAATGAGGAAAAAAAATTTAAAAAAAAAAAATTTCAAAAAAACTTTATTCTTATTTTCCCATTACTAAATTACTATTATAAAGCCTATTGTGAATTAATAATATACTTAATATTATTGAGATTATTAGTAAAGAAAATAACTATAAATTACTAAAAGAAGTCTATTTCTAAACTCATTCGGAATTGGCTACGTATTGTTTATGTTTTTTTTTTTTTATTTATGTTGTTAAATATTGTTAGTCCCAGGTATTATTATGGATTATTTTGTTTTTTAGTTTATAGTATTTTTCTCTAATTTATCTAAATACATAAATATTTATCTCTATAAATATACATTTATACATTCATTGAGGTATCAAACACAACCTAATTAATTTATTCATTAATTTAGTTAGATTGGGTACTGATTTATAAGTTTTGGTAATGTAATAAATTATATCTATGCTTCTATAAATTATTATTCGATTTTGGTGTGAATGTATGAACTCATTTTTGGATGATCATCTACTTCTATTTAATCTGATATATTAGTACTAAAGTCATGGATGTAGTTACGTATTTATGCTATTATACTATAATATTATGATTATATATTAATATATATAATATATTATATATACTATATATTATATCATTATATATTATGATATTATAGAATATATATATTTAATATATTATATATATATATAGTTAATTCTTATATATATATTATTATATATATATTATATATATATATATTAATAAATATATAATTATTAAATTATATATATATTTATTATATTATTATATATAATTATATATATTAATATATTATTATATATATTAAATTTATTAATATTATATATAAATAAATGTATATATATTAATAATATATATATATTATATATATATTAATATATATATATACAGTATTAATATATATATAATATTATATATATATATAATATATTTATATATATTATATATATATATTAATATATATATATATATTATATATATTAATATATATTATATTATATATATTACTATTGTATTAATATATTATATATATATATATATATAATATATTAAAGAGAGGAAGGAGGAGAGAGAGGAGAGGGTATCAATAAATTCTTTTTTTTAAATTTTCTTCCCGGGTACGGTTTTCCGGGGCCTGAGGCGAAGTTTCCGTTTCCGTGGGATTCTGTGTAATTTTTTTTCGGGATTCGGTTACGGCAATAGGTAAATAATGCTGGCCTGGCCCGGCCCATATATTACTATATTGAGAAATAGAAAATCCTCATGTACGCCCATAGCGTAAAATTTACCTAAGAGTAAGAAGGTAAAATTTCCAAATAGATTTAGTTATTATATAATGCGCTATTGCTAATGTAAGTAGTTTACTTTGTAATTTATTTGTAAAGATCATTTTTTTTCTTTTTTTCACTCTTTCATAAATAAAATTTATGTAATAGTTTTTAGTTAACTTTACCATTTAAATTTTAATTATTAATCAAAAAAAAGACTCGAAATATTGGGTAGGAGCTACCACCCTACCTACCCTATGTATCCGATGTATAATACTGCCCGAGTATATATAGTTAATTAGTATAATATAAGTATTATATATTAATTATATATATATATATAATATATATATATATTATATATATATGTTATATATAATATTATGTATTTTATATATAATATATATTTATAAATATATATATAATATATATATATTATAGTATATATATATTATCTATTATATATATAATATTATATTATATATTATATAGTATATATATATATATTATATATAATATATATATATATATATATATATATATATATTGATATAGTATATATAATATATATAATTTAGTATTATATATAGTATACTAGTAGTATTTAATCGAAAGATAATATTTGATAGCTAAGATTAAGATGAAATAGCAATGAAGTGTTTAAATTTCAAAATTACTTTCTATTACCAGTTGTTTTTTTTCTTTTTTTGCAGTAAAAAAAGATGAAGAGCTCTTCTTAATTGCTGTTAACACAATAAAGTTTCAACTAACACTAATGGCGTGACTGGTTTAATGCTCCAATCTCCACTCGACAGTAGTGTCAGTTGTAGTTTTTCAACTGAGGGTTTTGAAATTCATGTATGAAAAGATCTGACACAAATCTCATTAACGGGAGATGAATTTTTTGAACGATCATGTGAAGGTTTAAAGTTTGGGAGAATACTTATTATAATTATATATATTATCTATTATAATATATATATAGATATATTATATATATATTATATATAGTAATATATAATATTCTATAATTATATATATTATATATATATTATATAATATATATATATATATTAATATAGTTATATATAATATATATTAATATTAATATATATATATATTATATATATTATATTATTACGTATTAATATATACTTATATGCAGCAACTTTAGATAAATGAAAAATCAGTGAAAGAGATGCTGTTCATATATTGTCGTACTTTTCTAGAAGCTGTCACCCTAGATTCTTTTGAATACATCATTAATTGGACTTCGATTCGGAAAATTAGAGAAAAGTATCGTTAGCCGTATAGTGATAAGGTAAAGAAATTCGTTTTTATAAGTTTAATAAATGAAAGTGCTCTAACAATTCACAAGGACACAAAAATGTTTTCTTATATTGGAATATCATGTGAGAGATTAGCAATCATTGCAAGAGCTCCTGATATAGAACAGTTATTGGCTGCTCCGAATACACCTGAAGGCACAGGAAAAGAAATTGCTGAAAATGTTTATAGAACTTTAGAGAATTGGACATTATTAACAAGGTCCAATCATTTGTGTTCGACACGACTGCATCGAATACCATTAGATTAAAAGGAGCTTGTTAGCAGTTAGAAAATAAAATTGAATGCAACATTTTATTTTTCGGCTGCCGTCATCATTTAGCAGAGATTATTTTGTAAGAAAGTTTTTCTAAAAGTAAAATAACACTTTCAGGACCACTCATTCCTCTGTTTAAAAGATTTAGAGCTAAGTGACCTGAAATTAATAATAGAAATTTCGTTCTCGCTATTATTAGGACTGATGTAAAAGAAATTTTTAAAGATAAAGTGCATGTAACATTTTCCCAATGGGTATTGTCAACCTCACTCTTACGGGATTATTATAAAGAGTTTCCGGAGCTAATAATTGCATTCTCAGGGGAAATTCAACCAGGGAATATTCCACCAGGGGAAATAAAATTTAGAAAGGGAGGCAAACACCATTTAGCACGATGGATAGCCAAAGCCATTTACAGCTTAAAAATTTACTTATTTAGAAATTAATTTACTCTGACTAGTAATGAAGAATCATCACTATTGCAGCTAACTATATTTATAGTAAAATGTTATTCAATGTATTGGTTACATTGTTCAAATGCTGTTCAAGCACCTCTAAATAACATTATATTTTTGAGGGTCTTACACAAACATAAAAATACTGAGAAAGTAATAGCTGAGCTGCCATCTCAAAATTTAGAAATTATTTATATTATCTAAATGAGAAATGTGCATGTTTTGTCTTATTTGATAAAATAATCAATAATGAAGACAAAATGGAAATGGATGCTAAAATTATGAAAGCGAAGTAAATTATGAAGAAATTTCGAAAAAAATTAATTTTAAGAAAAGATAATGTTGATAAATTTTTGGAAGATAATGATTATAATCATATAATAATAAAGTTGCTAAGTAAATATCACGAAGTTTATTTAATAGATTCATCTCCACCGAATTTTTAAGATAGTATCCACAAGAATGATTATAAGAAAGGGAACAAAATAATAGAACAATTGCAAAATATTCACGACCCAGCAGAAAGAGGAATAAAGCTATAATGCAAGAATTTAATGACAAAATAACCAAAGATGAAGACCAGAAGCAATTTCTATTAAAGGTAACATTTTTTTTATATTATCTAATTATACTTGAAATAATTTCGAAAATATTTAAAATATTAATTTCGGTGAAATTTAACAATTATTATTTACTTTAAAAATATTTTACAGGTGGTTTAAGCTTACAGAAGAAAGTATCCAAAACCAACATCAGCTTTTCTACAGAAACCTTTCAATAAGTAACTTTCAATTATGTTTTAGCAATTTTCTTAATTAACAAAAATATGGAATCGTTTACTGAAAATTTTTAATATTACCATTTACATTATATTTTTATATTATTGGTATTTAAGGCAACAGTCTTTCAGAGTGATTAGGAACAGGTAGAATTTTTTTGGGTTTCTAAAATACGAAGAGCCAAGATTTTTACCCCCTCACAGGGAGGGAGGCATCCTCATAATATATATATATATATATATATATATATATATATATATATATATATATATATATATACTATATATATATATATATACAAATAACTAATATATATATATATATAATAATATATATATATATAAAGCTTAACTTCCAAGGAGGAGCGAGGGCGTGTCTTGGACACCTAACCTCCGACGGGCCTCCCGCTAACACTCGGGTCAGGGGGCAACACTGGGTTTTTTTAAACGGACATTAATAGATATTCAAAGAATTTTTGTACAATAAACGCAACAATTATTTGTATGTTTCAAATGGTCACTAAGTGGGTTTGAACCCTCACAAGTAGAATGGGATCAGGGAGTATCCCGAGACCCCGATTGGCTAAAGGAAACCCATCATTTTACCTCTAAAAGCTTAGCTCCCAAGAGGAGCGAGGCGTGTCTTGGACACCTAACCTCGACGGGCCTCCCCGCCAACACACGGGTCAGGGGAGCAACACTAGGTAATTTTTAACCGGACATTAATAGATATTTAAAGGATAGACAGTGCAAAAAACGCAACAATTATTTGTATATTTCAAATGGTCTAAGTGGGTTTTGAACCCTTGCCTTGAGATGGTACATCTTTGAATATCTATTAATGTCCAGTTAAAAATTACCCAGTGTTCCGCCGAGTGTTGACCTTAGGCCAATCCGCCGGCGGGGTGTCCAGGAGCAGCACGCGCCCGCTCACTCTTGGGGAAGCTAAGCTTTCAGGGTAAGACGATGATTTCCACAATCTGTCGTGGCTCTCAGTACTCTGGGTCCATCTCAGCAGGGGCTAAGCCAGAACCATTTGAGCGCCCTAGGCTTGTTGCGTTGTTATAGCATCTTATCTGATAAATGTCCGGTAAAACCCACCTGTCTTGGCAAATGTAACCAGCAAATCAGAAAATAATACAGTTCTTTATCACTTTGAGGAAGCTAAGCTTTCAGAGGCAAAATGATGGTTTCCTTTTTAGCCAATCGTGGTCTCAAGGTAACACTCTGGAGTACCATCTCAAAGGGTAAGGGTTCAAACCCACTTAGGACCATTTGAAATATATATATATATATATATAATAACTATATATATATATATATATAATATAATATAATATAATAATAATATATATATATATATACTATGCCTATATATATATATATAAATATATATATATAAATATATATACTTAATAATATATATATATTTTCCTAATAATATATATAATAATAGCAAATATAAACATAATATATATATATATATAATATATATTATATATATATATATATATATATATATATATATATATATATCAGAGGCGACTCCTTAAACTCGTGCTACTCGTGCTCATCACGAGTTGACATTATAAACGATCTATTTTTGCAAACTTCATCATGTTACGATAATATTTTCTTATTTTTTGAAAGTTGCTGAAATAAATGCAAGTACTGCATAATAAATATAAAAGATTATATAAAATTGAAGCACTTGAAAAGGGAAGAATAGCCGCTATTGAAATAACGCTTTTAACATTTAAAATAGGACTAATCCGTGCTCAAAGGAAAAGGCATCGTATTTGTGACTTATAAATGTTTATAAATGATAATTTTAATACCTTACATAAACATAACAATATTTTATAACAAAAATATATTTAATTAAACAAATAAAATAATAAAATATTACTAAAATACATTAAAACAATATAAGAAAAAGGATAACTTGAAATATTATTGCTACAAAGTTAATCGTAAAATGAACAATAGAAAACGTTTAATTTAAATAAAAAAATGTTTTAACGGAGTAGCTCAACTATTTAATTATATATATATATA
>JABUQX010067693.1:0-2500 GCA_015478945.1 Trachelipus rathkii
AAAGAGAGGATACTTTGGGATAATAAACTATGATGAGGATTAGATTGGTGTTGTTAGATTTTATGGCCGATCATCATTCTGAGGTAGATGACTTTGCTGATGTAATTAACTGATGTTGTGAAGATTGTTCTGCATGCTGTGGATGTAATGTTTGGCTTGTTCTGTAAACTGATTATTATAGGCTTGCAGCTGTTAGTAGCTATATCCTTGCATATGTCTCGGCCTGGGCAAAGGTCGTGTTTTGGAGTTTTATATATCACTTCTGTGATATATAATTATATTTCAAGTTTTTTTCAATTTATGGATTATATGGTTAATTAAAATTAAACTTAGCTATTTCTTCATTATTTGGATCTATCCCATCAATTTTAAGTTATAAAAGGGAGCAATGACTAAAAAAGAATAGTTAATAGGTATGGAAATACATCAGCCTCCCCTTAATTCATTTTGCAGAAACATTTCCTTTTTATTTTTCATTGATTTTTTTTATGTAAATACCATGGAGAAGCTTTATTATATGATGTTATTTGGGGGACGGAAGTAGACTCACACTTCTGGAGGTTAATGTTAATTAATTCCAGAAACCATTGTACCTTTTTTATTAAGAATTTAGGGCAGACTTCGTTCATTAATATCACTTGGTAATCAAATTTTACTTGATTTCAGTTTTTCAACATGATTATAATTTTATATGATTTATCAACAGTTTAGATGTTTTAATTTTTTTATTGAGGTAAATACTTACAAATTAAAATACTGATTATATTTACGGTCATTGTATGTATTTATCAGTTTCTAGTATGTTGTTTTGGTGGCGGATAAGAATAAATTGGGTTTTTGTACGATTATTAGCAGAACTATTTCTGGATTTAATTGATTGTGTTTTTAGATTGGTTTATGAATATTTCTGTCATACTAATATATTTTTATGTACGTGTGCCTTTTAGAATTGTGATACTTCTTTACTAATTATCATTTTCATGAGTTCTTTATTTTTTGGAATATCGAATTATATTTAATTTAATTTCTGAGTAGCTTATGCACATATGACTTTATACTCAATATTCTGTTTTCCATGGGTCTTTTTAAACAAAGAGGAGATAGTTATTGAGGGTTAATTATAATTGTTCTAATACTTCTAATTATGCTTAATCTGAATTTTGTAAATTGATTAAATGTTTTTTTAGTGTTATATTTAATATATCTGGAAATAATATTTATTAATATGATATTATTCGATACTTGTAAACAGTGAGAATTCGATTTCATTCTCTAGATTTCTTTTTATCAGTTTGAATCATAATATTCCTACTATATAATCACATATGATATTTTTATATGTCCTTCAGTCACATTTTTTCATTTCACCGACATGATATTTCATTATATGACACCTTTAAGGGATTTCACATTTTTTTTGCATGACGCCTTTCCTTTTTTGTGATATAAATGTAGAGATCTGCGCCCCCTAATTTATTTATTGATTTTATTAATGAGATTAAAAATAGGATACAAATTATTTTTAAATGATAATAATAAATTATATATTAATAATAATAATAATAATAATAATAATAATAATAATAATAATAATAATAATAATAATAATAATAATAATAATAATAATAATAATAATAATAATAATAATAATAATAATAATAATGGATAATATAATAAAAGATAATAAAGTAGTAGTAGAAATCATCGGTATATGTATTTCATTTATAAATTTTTGCGTTATAATTATATATATATATATATATATATATATATATATATATATATATATATATATATATATATATATATATATATTATATATATATATATAAAAAAATATATATTATATATATGTGTGTGTGTGTGTGTGTATGTGTGTGTGTGTGAAGCCGATTGTAGAGTAGACGTAGAGTATAATTGTAGAATATAGAAAATTAAAAACTTTACCGTTTACTTTCGAAAAGGAAATTAAATTTTTTTTTAAATTGTCCCACGCCTCCCCTAGATCTTCTTCACGCCTCCCTAGGGGGGCGCGCCCCACCGGTTGGGAACCACTGCTTTAGAAATTACTGTCATCTAAATTTCAATCATTTATTCCTTAAATTGATTTCTTTGGCAAACATTGCAAAACACACTTTCACAGGTTCTTGTTCGAAAATCTCAACTTCTTTTAAAAGATCTAATAGCAGATAGGTTTTCCCACATCCTGTAAGACCTGTAACAAGACATGTAGCTGGACTACGAAACATAAATTTAAGCACATCCATACTCATCAAATGTTTGAACATTAATGTATCTTAATTACAATTCAATATATATATATATATATAAAGAAATAAAATAAAGAGAAGACATATATTATATATAATATTTATATATTATATATATATATATATATATATATATATATTATATATATAATTAATTTTAAAACATGCTTTATCCATTATATATATATATATACTACTCACCTACCATTAATCATCAGCTTCTGAAAACG
>JABUQX010067693.1:20000-32307 GCA_015478945.1 Trachelipus rathkii
TCTTCATTATAAAAAAAGTTAAATTAATTTCAACAAATCAACTTGCTACAAATTTTATATCACATTAAAACTATTTTCAAACGGTACTAATAGCAAACCCTTTTTTACTGGCTTCTTAATTAAAATTTTTACTTTAAGCTTTATCAGTAATATGTGTGATAGTTAATTAACTTTATTTAGTGAAAGTGTAATTATATAGTACATTAACCAAAAATTAATTGACTCCAAAAACTTACATAAATCAAGATTATCATCTTTAAATAGTATAACTTACATAAGAGCTTGTTCTTAATGAGAACGCTTACAAGAAAACCAACACATAACACATTTATTATTTAAACTTAGTAAACTACATGAACCTATAAACTATTATATTATGAAACTGCTTACTAAACTTTTTACTCACAGCACACTTGTTTTCGAGAGTTAAACTCCAAAAACGTTACATTAACTGAAGAAAGATTACAGTAAATGCAAAAATAGTTACAGTTACTGCAAAATATGTGAGCGAATGGCTTAATATAAGAAAAGTTACAGTATTTCTTGAAATTTAAGGTCTACAAATTTGCAATAATATCACTAAAATTTCATCGAGACCGTAATATAAACTTCAAAACTTAACCATAACTGACTCTTGCACTACTCTAACTCTCTATATCTTAACTAAAATCTTAATATAATTTAAACTCAATAAATATTTCTCTTCCTTCTTTGAGAAAACAAGCCATTTACGAAGCTAAAACTTTCTTTTAGAGTGTCAAAAGCCTTCTGGTACTTTTCTGTCCATATAAATAATTAAACTAAAAAAACTACTCAATTATGAAAGAAACCTTAGACTCTAGAACAGCATAAATATAATCTTACCATAATAGAACTTCTATATGGTAACAATTAAGTAAAAACTCCTAACTCAAAATTTTCATTTAAAACTCTTTGTAAAATAGGGATGCCATTTACAAAATAACAAATACTAAGTAATATCACTTAACTCGACTTCAATAATCGGGGATCACATGTCGGATTGTTCTGTTAAGGTATAATATAAAAGAATAGAACTTTAAAGCGTTGCTTTACTCCTATTATTTGACTACATTATCAAAAATATCCAAGCCTCTGGTCCTCACATAGCGGTTATAAAATTACATTGCTAGACCTTGTATCTAATATAAAATAATTAAAAATACATATATATTAATAAAACACATAAATATATAACTAATTTTTAACTATAATATTTACAATATAATAACATAATATTAACATATATTACTATATATAATATATAAATTTACATAAATACCTACTAGTTAAGATACTTCTTTTAACACCATAATATATTAAAATCATAATCACGAAATCATACCGTATAAAAGTTATATATTTGTAAATATATAACTTTAATATATATAATCATCGACGTATAACAATGTTTTATTTATATCTACTTAAATAATAAACTAAATATTTAAAAAGAATTTACTTGTACATAATCTAACATACCAGACAAAAATAACACAAAATATATATTTAAAAATAAACTAATAAACATTATTTTAACTATTTTATTAAATTTAAATATAACTTTTTAAACTTAATAACACATGGTAAAATACTTATAGAAAAAACCAGTAAACTATAATATTAATTAGATAAGACTTTAAAACCTTTATAAATATTAGAAATCTATACCTCTTAAACATTATAAATTATAAGCTACAAAAACTAGAAACTTAGCACACTGAATATTATGCTACCATAATGTAGTCATCACTACAAAATTACATAATATATAAATAAAAAAACTTATATATAATTTGTTATATCTACTACACAAATGATAAGTACTGTAACTTTGAGATAACATGATAAAGCTTTAAATACAGAAGATCATGAATAGTGAAAAAAATAATTCAAGTAGATGAAATAAATAACAAGTATTCATGTAAAATACATAAAAATAAAAATTTTTTCATGAAAACTCTAAATAAAAAATTTACTATGTAAAACACTTTTAGTAATTTTAGTTCTATTAAACTTATCATAAAGTCAACATGATTAATGCAAAGAAAAACAACGTACAATACATAATAAATCATAAATACGTACCTTTGTGATCACAACTCCTTGTAAAGCGCTTACAGACAGGTTTGTGTTGATTTATCAAAATCTTAAAAATATAAACATATAACTAATATATAAAAACTCAAAAATATTTACAAAATCAAAAAATCACAAAAAAATCAAAAATAAAAAAATTTTAAAAATAACTAATAAAGTAGATCAGTAATATTAAAAAACATTAATAAATATGTATAAAAAAAATATATACATATCTAAACCCAATCATTACATGAAATAAAGATTATTAAACTATAATAAAAAACGGTAATATGATACATATAGTAATAGCTTATATACTGATTTATTATTTTAATTTTTTTTTTGAGTTGTGTAAAAGCATTGTTTCTCAACCGGTAGGTCACGACCCCAAGTGGGGCAACGAGCGAATACCGGGGGGTCCGCGGCGAATCCAAAAATAAATATTTAGCGTACCGAAAGTAGCTTTATATTTAATGAAATAAGATCAATTGTTATACTGTTGTTAATTTGTCAAAGTTAAGCTTACAAAATGACAGAAATAAAACTTAATAGCAGTTAGAACCAAAATTTAAAAAGGATTTTAGAATTAAATATCTAATATCTATATATATATATAATAATATATAATTATAAATATATATAATATATATATATAATATATATTATATATATATATAATATATTATATAATATATTAATAATATATTATATATATATATATAATATATATATATATATAATAATATAATATTATATCATTATATATATATATATATATATATTATATATATTAGTGATGGGGTCAGTGACCGGATTTCGGCATCGGAATCTGAGGAATCGGCTGTTTTTCAGGAGCCGGAGCCGGAATCGAATCGGACAAAAAATTTGTACCGATTCTTTGACGATTCTTTGGTGAGTCCATCTGAAAAGTAATTTTATTCGATCTATATGATATTTTCAAAAGACAATATTCGAGAAGTCTGCCTTATTGATTTTTAAATTCAGGTCTTTCTGAATTCCTATTTATAATTTTAATAAGAAAAACTGGATTGAGCGGCGCATGTTTATGTAGAGAGCGCTAAGAATGATCATGTTAGGATTTTCCAGACAAGCAGACATTTGGCAATGTCATACTGAATATGGTAATTAATATGGTTTTGATAATTAATTACCCGTGAAACTCGTAAGTGAGCAGTGAAATATTTGCCTTGTAAGCTTGTAATAATTGGAGCTTATTGAATATAAATGTTATCTTACGAGTTTCACCTTTTCCAACGTATCTCCCACACAGCATCTAATATAGTGATTGTCTTCAAAAATGTTTATGAAGAATTCACATATTGAAGTTGAAAATTCCTGTTATAGTAAGGGATAAGCACCTAAAATGGCTGCAGGAATTAGAGTTACCCAAGCAGGATTCCAAGAATTACCTTGTCTTTTAACACTCTTTGACACTAGTTCTTCAATTGATGCCATATTTGAACAAAGAGGCGTAAAAAAATATATAATAGTATTAAATTTGTAATCATTTTAATTCACTCGCCCCAAGCTATTTCCAAGTATGAGGAATATCAAACTAGATTTAATTTACCACAGCAAGCACAGATTTATTCAGGATATACAAACCAGATGTAATAGCAAGTATCATATGCTTTTCAAAAATTTTTGAACAAAAAGACGGCTCTCTCATTTCATATGCAGTGATCATTCAAAAACCTGCATGCTTAAAAAAACAATGGAAAGTTCTTGAAAAAATTGCTAAAAATACTTAAAAATTTTTGTTGATTGTACAAATTAATTGAGCCACAAGGAATCAAGGGCATCGATAATCCCAAATATGAAAAATGATTTGCATTTTTTCTTTAAAAGAGTCAAATAAAAAAAAACGATTTGAGGGACTTTGGGTCTACAGTATCAGCATGGAAAAATTTCAGTAAAAATGCGTTTTTACTTTACTGATAAGATCTTGTGCTTGCTACCTATCTTGATCCACGCTTTAAATTTACATTCCCTTGAGGATGGTTATAACAATATAAAAAGTGGAAGATATTCCTTAAACAATGGATGTGCGAAAGAATGATGTCGTATAAAAGGAAAGGAAACAGTTTTCCATTTACTTTAACCAATTTTCAGATTTTTCCCTCATTTATGCAAACAAATGGGGGCAAAAAGTGATACTGAAGATAAGAGTTTTAACTTCAGTTTTGAAAGTTTGTTTTTCGGAATTTAAATAGAAAAAGAACTTTAAAACAGCAAAAAGAAACTCATTCCAAGGAGAAAGACACATATAGTGAAAAAATTGAAGAATGTCAAATGTAAAAACAGCCAAATATAAAAAATATGAAACTTATAAAAATCAGAAAAGTCCTTACATGGTGGTCATCGAATAAGGTACCTTTCCAGCTTTGGGTGTCTTGGCTAGAAAATATTTAAAGCTAGCCCCCTTTTCTGTGAAAAGTGAAAGAACTCTTCAGAAATTGGAGGATCAATTTATTCTCCTAAAAAAAATCGGATGCACTCAAGATTGTGGAGAAAAGATTATGTTTTTGCATCACAAGTCATTATTTAACTACAAATAATAATGATAATTTTGCTTCAAGATCTGACTTTTAGTAAATTAAAGAAGTGAACTTTTTTTAAAAAAAAAAAAGAAAAAATTGTTCTATTATTGTAAATTTTAAATATTCTATTATTTCCAGAAATACTTAAATTAACAGGTGTATTAACTAGTATTTATTTAACTTAAATCCTGTGAATAAGAGAATCTTATAACATTAATTATAAGATTTTACATATCTAAAATTAGTTGATTTAGCAAAAATTATGGCATATTATATTATATATTATAAGATGATAATATTATATATATATATATATATATTATATATTAAATATATAATAATATATATATAATATATAAATATATGTATACTTATATATATAATATATATATACTATTATATATATATATATATATATATATATATATATATAAAGAATTGGATTCGGAAACTTCGGAATCGAAAGTCGGAATCGGTCAGCATGTTGACTGGTAATCGGAATGGAATCGGCATCGGCCTGGTAAACTTTGGAAGTCGTCTCCATCACTAATATATATATATGATTATATAATAATATACTATATATATTATATAATATATTTATAATATATAATATATATATATAGTGATATATATATATATATTTATGGTATAAGTATAAGTAATATATATTATATATAATATATATATGCTATATATTATATAATTATAGGTACTATATAATATAATATAATTTTATAAGTAATATATATATATATAATGAGTTTTTATATAGTATATTTTATAGGGGTTTTAGGGTTATTTTAGGTTATACTATTATAATTAGGTTTTATATAAGGGGATTATATTTATTCGAGATATATTTAGGTTAGGTATTATATGAGGTGTAGGTCAGAATCGATGGTAAATTATTTATATTATATTACTCTAGGATATTATCATATTATACTTAATAAACACAATACAGTATATTTTCCAAAATAATAACAAAATTAAAGAATATAAATAATAATGTCATAATGGTAATAGTAATCATCATGATTAATTATACTAGATATATAAAATTATAACTATTATATCATAAAACTATATGATTGTACTATAATAACGATTTATTATGTACTTCTTAAAACACTATATATAATAATACTATATAATAATATAATTAGAAAATACTATCTGAGCTATACTTTATATATAATCACCGTATAGTCTGGCGCTAAATATACTAATTAACCATATAATTAATAGGTATATGAGATTGCCTATGTCAAGTGTAATATATCGACTATAAATGATATATTATAATCGATATTGATACATTTTTATTATTTTCGTAAATATGATTAGTATTACTATGATGAAAAAAGTATAATCAGATGATGATTTATTAATATTTATTCTAATAAGTTCAAACGTTAAATTATTTATAACGATAAAATTATAAAAAAAATAAAATTACAAATAGCGTAAGCCATTTATTTATTTATCACCAAAAATTCTTAAGATATTCATAATAATGTAATAATATATTAACCATAATGAGTATAAAGAAACTTAAAAACTATAGTTTTGTGATCATCCCAGTGTTATGAGACAAGTAGTCGAACTTAGACCAATTATTATTATTGGCATCCGACTTTAAGAAAAAGATAAGATTTATAACACTCTCTAGTCCAGGGTTCAAGAGTTAATACTTGAACCATATACATACTTAATATTAGTTATCTGATATCGAATTTAATAATATAACATTTAGAACACGAACTACAAAATTTAATTGAATGTCGCGATCACTACTGGTTTTATCTGACATACATTTTCTAGAATAATTATCATCAATCAGCTTCACTAATCCCTCCTATAACTTTGCAGTAATATACCTCAATAGCCACCGCCCAAAAATAATTACATCTCATGAAAACTCATAGAATAAAATTGCCAAAACACGAAAATACACACAGAACAGTCTATAATAGCTTCACAACAAAATCACCTCTTTACAACCTCTCAAAGATCTATCTACCGCATTGGGAAAGCTCGATCACTAAAGAAATGCGAAATTACCTCCTAACTTGACCTTACAGAGTGGCAAGCATTTCCGACTAAACTACGTAATCGTCGCCACTGAAAAAGCCAGGGTTAATTGACTAATCAAATGGAGCCTAATTATTTCCAACTATGATACAAATATATATTTCAGGGTACAACACTTGTGTAAAGAAACCTAATTAAGACACAATCAGCTTATAATTTTCTGAACCAATTACCACTTGAAAAAAAAACAAAACTCAGAATAAAATTTTTAATAATAAGGTAATAAAATTAATAAAAATATATAGATAATACTAAAATTATAATAATATATATTAGAAATACATAATAACATAATAAATACATAATATAAAAGATAATATATATATAAACAATATATCATAAATTATTTAATAGACTTAAATTAAAAAAATAAATTATATAATATAAAAACTTTCTTAAATATAATGAATAATATCATAAAATACTATATACAAAAAAAACTAAATAAATATCATAATAAAACTATAATCTAATAAATATTATCTGAATTAATAACAAATACTCTATATTAAATAAACTTTAACGATGAAGCTAGTAATTAAGATCAAGATAAAATGGTTGCAGAGTTAACTTACAATATAAACTTTCATATATAATAGCGTTATTAGGACCTTCTCCTTGTGGAAGGTTATCCGAGGCATTAAAGATAAACGAGGATATAGAAGTATAGACTAATGAGAATGTACAAGAAGGAAACAATTCACACTCACGAGCTCAAACGAGGATAGCAGCGAAACAAAATAACCATAAAACAAAACCTGGGCTTAGACATAACATATTGAACCAATACATAAACTAATCTATTACGGTGATGGAGCTTTTATCAGTTCATCAATCAGATATAATCTATAATATTTTTGAATAGTCGTTATAAAAAAAAATTTAGATGGGAAATAATAATTACAGTCATAAAAAAAATAATGTAGACATTTATTTTAAATTAATATATAATACGATTTTCTTTCGTAATATTCAGCTGGTAAAATTCCCTAAAATAAAACATTAAAATTGTTGTGTTAAGGATATTATAGTTCTCTGCTCAAGAAAGGCGAAAATATGAGTATTATACTCATTCAAATCGATAGGGAGGTATTACCAAACAAGAATATTATGGGATACCCTTTTAAGAAAGGTTTATTACTCCAACATGAGACCATAACAGAGTACGACACAAACAAACACTCGCACGAACAAAGGCACACACAATGACACTTAACGTCCTGAGAAAGCAATCTAACTGACATAATAACTCACTACAGACGTGATAAGAGCTTTTCGATAAGGCGCAAATGCGACGGTAAAGACTATTACTGCCAAAATGCGACGCGGTCGATTCCGTGCACCTTGACATGTAGGTGACCTCAAAAGTGCAGTGACCTGAATTGGATCATCAATGAAACGCGAACAAAATAAAACGCACATAAGAAGCGACGATGAAACAGGTTTGACGCAGGTTTGAGAGCCGTATTAGGAAAACATGAAGAAACAGAATAGGATTCATATATAAGAAGGTGACCGAAAACGCTCAGTGTGACATAGAATATTACTTCTTCCAGCACGCTAAAAAAAGGAAACGACATATGTAAAACTCTAACAAAATTTTGCACAAAAACCATTATCCTGCCACGTAATGTACAGAAAGGCCATTTTAAGGATTGAACAAAAAAGGATAAAATATAAATAACAGATTAGGATTGCGAGAAGAAATCTAGACAATTCATACATGAGCAAGACTAGACATAAATCGAAGTCTACAACTACAGTAAGAAGTTATATAATACAAACTAAAATAAAAAATACAGACTTACCAGTGAAAAGAAGGTAAAGTGACCGGTATAAAATATATAACTGGCCATCTACTCTGTCCGAGACCTTTAACCATTTGCAGATACTAACAAAACCTACTAAAAATGACACAGAAAATAGGCGGAAACTTTTTCAATTAAACCTATAATATCAAGCTTTTTTATAAATCTTGATAATTCATGCGAGAGTTGGAAAAGCTAGCATAAAAAAAGTAACCTATAAGAAAATATTGTTGTATCAATAGTGAGGATAAGATTTGTGAGATTATCAGAAATTGTGAGTAGCTTTAAAGAGCTTGGATGTATAACTAAATATAAGGGATAACTCATTTAAAGATGTAAATGAAATTTAAACTTTAGTTTAAATGAAATCAAAAAATTTAGAAGAGAAGTTAGCGGGCAATTATTATAAGCATTAATTTTGCGTAAAATACTGGAGCAATAAGGGCAAGTGAAAGGAAGGCGTACCTTGACGGAAAGAAGTAACCGCCGGAATTCGGCGAAGCATCAAGGACACGACGCCAAAAACTCTCGCAACTGTCCATACTTTGTCTCTTAAATCAGATGCCGAAATCTCAGATCCCAAAAAAACACTAAAGCATAAAAGTTACATTTTCAATATATCACCTGATGTACTGGGGCGTGACGAGATAAGGCATAATAATTATGAACCCTCTTTATAACATAAAGGCAGCAGGGCGTCATGGCGTAGTAATATATCGGAACAGGAGAACAGATAGCAGATGACAGCGTTCAGGCATCACCACCAGCATAAACATAGCGATCGGGGCAGAACGCAACTGAATTGCACATTAATTTGTTACATATGTTGTATACATCATTACAGTATGATATCGGACTCTACCCTTCGACCATATCAGACATTGCAACGGGATAGATTTACCAATTAACTAACAAGTTTAGTATAATGCTCAATTACGGAATAAAGTACAACGCGAAAAGGATTACCACACTAGGTATCCCTACAATCGCTAACTCAACAATAGAATCAAAGACGTGTCATAGATTAAAGTAGTGGATAATTAATTAGGGAGATTTTAAGTATAAAGCACATGGTGTCCAGTTGTCTTTTTAATAACATCCCTTTTAACGAAAAGAGTAGAATAGTTGAAGTGGCATCAAACTGTTAACAGAATATACAAAAACTCCCATTAATCAAGCACTATCGACACAGGAGAGAGAAAGCTGTAACCAAAAATTAACACCAACAATCACGTAAAGGTAATCTGTGTAGAGAATTAATACGTGACATTTTATTAGTCACCCCGTAAATTTTATAAAAATTCGTTAATTTAAATGGATGGCGAATCCTATAAACATATGAGATAGATAAGATAAGAAAATATTGGGGAGGTCTGCATCTTTATCATATTAAAACAAAATACGACAGTACCAATAAATACTACCAAACTAAAGTACCAGCTTTCATAAATCGAAATTATAGGAAAACTGTGACTAATCAGAGATCATAACAAGAAGACTGTGCTTAGACGCACAATGTCACGAAGAACCAAAGATATACTACCACAGAGCGATGAATTTGAAACGCTTTAAATAATAGAACATGAATTCAACATAAATTCCCCTTGACAGCATTTAACAAGTATCTAGTTTTACAAGGGAATTAATGTAAACTGTTGAGAGTATGGTGTATATAACGTTAAAATGAATTAGAAAACTTCAAAAACATAAGTTAAGAATACCGTAGATCTTACTAGAAAATTTTATTATAGTACTAACATATAATGTGAGACATTAAACCCCTATAAAGGAAGCAAAGAAGCACAGTAAAACCTATTAAATTTCAACGTTAGTAATTCAGCCTGGACAGAAAAAAGGTGGGACAGAGGTTATTTTTTTACAAACTTTACTGCACGAAATTTACTGATACTATCATATAAAAATTCTTAAAAAGAGTTATCTCTGCAGCAATTGTAAAAAAGTTTTTCGTTAAAGCGCAGATGAAGAAATGGAAAAGCCATAATGGCGCAGTTAACACATACACCACAACAATAACGTGAGCAAAAATAATTTCCCATCAAATAATCTAGAATAACTGGATAATGATTATCGTCCCATTAGTCTCATATTAATATACATTTTTAATGAACACTGTCGTCTGCAAACTATACTAAACATGACAGCAAAAGCGTCATCTAAAACATAATTTATGAGAAAACTATTAAAATGTTGAAATAGAGAAACTTAATAATTTACCAAATAGAATGTACAACGATGCTTCTATAAATTGAAATACATACTCAACCCCCTGAAAAAAAGCAAATACAGTAACATATGCAAAACACTTAAAGCACTGCAATTCAGTAAGCAGAACTTCAAGACACGGAAGCCATGCCGAGACGTACTACAAAGTTAAATAACAAATAAAGCGATAAAAGTAGAAACAGTAAGAGCGCCCTCCTATATAATGCGTGAGAAAAGACAGAATTTAATAAAGGATTAAATATAGAATGAGCCTCACATCAATGCAGGTCTGATCAATCAAAATCGGAGAAGTATAAACTATTAAATACCTAAAATAACATAACAATAAAAAAATAAGCTTTCTCAAGAAAAAAAAATAAAAACAACACCATCAAACATCACCAGTCAATTATGAAATATGTCTAAATGCTTGCTATCAGTTATAAATATTATACCACAGCCGCGATTTAAACGCGGATAAACCCAAAGTAATAATCTGTCAGGAAAACCCAAACCTAGGAAAGTTTAAAAAGCACTGGATATTGACATTTTAGTACAGATTAACGAAAGGAGTACATGAGAACGTCACGCTCATAGAAACTAATTTATCATATACTAATAATCAAAATTTATGAATTACAAGTATGAAAGGTAAATAATACATGGCGTGATGTAATCGCGTAACCCAGTATATGCTGATAATTTAGTCCCTGACCAAACATTTCCAGAACTCTTTTTCATCCATGAGTATTTGGGGAAATGAATACAAAAAGACTTGTAATCCACAGATACGATTAGAAATAAGGGGATTCCGCATTCAGAATTCTGTATCTATAAAACTTACTTAAACCTAAGCATTCCCATAACAGAAATTAAACAGCTAGATATGCATACGAGAGGGGTAGAAATATGTACGTATAGAGATTCAATTCACCGATATAAATTATTTTCTAGGAGCCACCAAAAACGAGACAACAACCGATATACCTTTATAGCTAATAACGACCATTAAAACCAGGTGCCCAAGGACTAGATCATACCATCTGACAAGTTGCATGATAAAAAAGACTATAAAGATATTAAGGCGCATAACAGATCTTACCTTTAAGTTCAAACTGCTCTGTTAGAATAAACTAAAAAACGCTAAAGAGGCGAAGCTGTATGTTTAACTCTAGAATTTTACTTGAAAATGGACGAAATGGAAACGATCTAATCTGAATGATACTTATAAACAAGCAATACATAACTAACAATAATTTATTATGACACATTATAACAAACTGCACAGCTGCAGGAAGCAAGAGATATCAAGTAAAAAATCGGATTTATACCTTAGGATTACTAATGTGATAGCTAAGGAGGATCTACTAGATGCGTGAAAAAGATATCTAGTATTAAGGACTACATAGATGAGCAAGGACATAAATTCTTCCTACATAAGCAAACTTTTTACTATCATGCTACAAATGAAAGAAAGGTAGAATAATCGTGGTAAGATTGACACGTCGTTCAGTATAC
>JABUQX010067694.1:7500-10000 GCA_015478945.1 Trachelipus rathkii
ATTAAAGAATAGCATTTTTGTTTGGCCCCCCCGAAAAAAAATTCTGGATACGCCACTGTTATATAATAATCTATATACTCATATATATATAATAATATATATATTATATATTCTTATCTATCTATAATAATATATATATTAATATTATAAATATATTTATACATATATATTGTTGTTTACATATAGGGGATTTATATGGTAATGCTTTGTAGCTCGCTCTCACGACTGATGTTTCATCATCGGTGTATCACGGGGGTTTACTCGGTATTAATCTATATAAATATTAATTTATGTATTTATTAATATACAATTATATTCATCGAAGCTCATTTTCAGATAATTAATTTTCATTTTCCGTGTTATATATTGACAAAAAAAAGATATATTATCATACTTCTCAATATTTAGTATTCATAATTATAAACTTTCGTTGTGCGCTACGTCCTAGCAACTCAACCATATATATTATTATATTACTATTTAATTTTATAATATTAATCATAATAATATATATAAATTTACATATAATATATATATATCAATATAATCTATTTATTTCTTATTTATATATATGGATCCATCACTCTTGAAGGTAAAAGTGTGAGAAACTATAGTATCCCACCAAGTCTTCAGAATAATCCAGTGGTCTTAAACTTGCAACGTCTGACTTGACAGATATACAATCAGTTTGAAAGTGGCAATCCAAAGAAATAGGAATGATAGAAAAGTAAGAGGATGTTTCGTCTTTTTCAGAATACCAAAATGAGCATGCTGTTAAGTACTGCGGCATCACGACGAGCTGGATCTGACGAAGAATATGATATGTGTTGAAATGACTAACCGAAAGTTCTTCCTCAGTGGAAGTTATCACTAAAGAGTTCATAAAAACATTGTCATTTATATTTGTTGTATAATAGTAGTGAGATTCGAGAGAATTTGTGAGAGTAGGACAGTGGATAATTCGAAAAACCCTTATTCCACGAGAGTGAGAGAAGAAGAAGAGAGAGAGAGAGAAGAGAGAGAGAGAGAGAGAGAGAGAGAGAGAGGAGGAGAAAGAGACGAGACGAGAAGAGAGAGACTTTCCAAGGTGAGTAGAGATTGGACTTACAGAACCACCCCGAATCTCAGATGAAAATCATTACAAACACGGGTGGAACAACCACTGGATCGAGCGGCTGGGGTGGTGAGACGACATACCAACTAGAATCCTTTTAAGTGAAAACTCTATGTAACTTAAGCACGATCATGGCAAAAGGATAAGATTATTAAGACAGAAGAAACGTTTGTTATATATTTTGAGATGTATGTTTATGAGATGTGTAGAGTAGAATGAGGACAGGGTGGCACACTATGAAGGCAGCTAGGGTTGGTGTAAGAACATTATCCCTAGGCGCAGACTACCTCATTAATAATGTTTAGTAGTAAGATACTAAATATATTCTTACAGAAAGCATAGCGGGAGCAAACGGAAAGCACAAGATGTGAAAGGTAGAGTTCGATTGTGTTTTCCAAAAATAGATGTTGTTAGTTGTATGGAAGATTACATCGAGATGAAACTAAGATGAAGAACTGAGTTTTTTTTGGAGCATTGGCCGCCCCCTTTCTCTATTTCCAAAATTAACTTGAGATCGATATAGGTTAATACTCCAAGGTCATTCCTCCTAGTGTGAGTTATTTACTGTTGGCTGGGATGGTGTATGTTAAGTGGAAAAGCATCAATATATAGATTCAAAATGCACAAGAATTTAGAGAAGGCTTATAATTAGGAATATTGTTGGGAAAGACGAAATGTCGCTGGAAACCTGTGTTATTACATTTAAGGATGAACTTTGGCCGTTTTCAGCAACGCTATACAGTAGATCTGTCGGAAAGGAATATCAGAAAAAAAGACCCAGACCAAGAAGAGTTCGAATCACTTTATGCTATAGCTTTATAGAAGTTTGATATATAATAGCCCGGCCGCTTGTACTAAATATTCCAAAAATGTCCGAAAAGCAAGAGGTCCAAGAAGAGCCAAAGAATGGGAGAAGAACATTAGTAGTGCGTCATTAAGGAAGTCACACTTCTGATCGAAGATCAATTAATAGTTTAAGATATTTCCACATCTTCCCGCTAAGTATAGAAACTTAGAAAATACAGTTTTAAGCAATTGGATGGTATAAGGGGGTTGAAGGATGAATTGATAGATACCAAGGATGGCTTTGCACAATAGGGTTCAACTCTGGACCAAATTACTTATTAGGAATCATATTGAGAGGATCTTCAAGAACGCACTTTCACTTTAGTATACTAGAAAGAGAAGAAAAGAAACAGAAGACGAAAAGAGGGTAAGAAGCAGAAAGAAGAAAAGACAGAAGAAAAGAGAAGAGAAGAAGACAGAGGAAGACAGACGAAGAACGAAGAAGAAGCAGAAGCGAAGAGAAAGACAGAAAGATAAGAGAAGAAAGGAAGAGAAGAGAAGAAGAGAAGAGAAGAGAAGAAGAGAAGAAGAAGAAGAAAA
>JABUQX010067694.1:15000-17500 GCA_015478945.1 Trachelipus rathkii
AAATATATATATATATATATTATATATATATATATATATATATATATATATATATATATATATATATATATATATAATATATTTATAAATATATATATATAATATATATATTATATATAATATAATATATATAATATATATTATTATATATAATATATATATATTATATATATATATTATATATATATAAGTATTAATAAGAACGGAAGATATAAATAAGAGATGGACAGAATATTTTGGAAAACCTTTCTTGGAGGAGGTCAGGATATGGAGGGAGGAGGAAAGAGAAGTGAGACCAGGGGAGAAGCAGGTGTATTTACCAAGGAAGAGCTGGATGAGGTCTTAAGTTAAATGAACAATGGAAGGGCCCCGGGAGAAGACGGATTGCCAATAGAATTAATAAAAGAGGGAGTAGAGGGTTTGAAGGAAGCAGTATTGAAGTTTATCAACAAGTGCTGGAGAGAAAGTGAGGTTCCAGAGGGATGGGGAAAAACCATCATTATACCAATATATAAAGGAAAGGGAGATGTGGGTGAATGTAATAATTACAAAGGTATTTCGTTATTGGACCATCTGGCAAAAGTTTACGAAATGATACTTGAAAGAAGAGTGAGGGCAATTGTGGAACCCAGACTTGGAGGGGAGCAGTATGAGTACAGGGCGAATAGAAGCACCACATATATGTTCGCACTGAGAATGAATGATAACGGAAAAGATAATAGAATACAACAAAAAGGCATACATCGCATTTATAGATCTGAGGATGGCATTTGATTCGGTACCTAGGAAGAAATTGCTTGAGGCTTTAGAGAGAGATTACAGAGTGGGTGGTTACTTAAGAAAGGCTTTGGAGAGTATGTATAAAAATTAAGCATTAAGCAAATTGGCGTTAAGCACGGATATGAAAACGAAAATGGTTTTGAGGTGGGAGCTGGCGTTAAGCAGGGAAGAAAAGGGGATACACTTTTGAACAATCTAACAATCATCCGATTTCCTAAAAAACTTTAAGCTTTATGAACGTTTCCACCTGGTCAACAATTTTAAAGCTTATTTTCAAGATAACTAATACTTAAAATTGGAAAAGGATGCTGGTTTAATTAAAAACTGAACATTTTATCAAAAATTTGGCTAAAATATAATTGTTGTTGTAAAAATAAACAATTCTTCAAATTTAATTATTTTCTTGTAAGATAGTATGAGAATAATCTTCTTTTACAGGCCTTTCACAACACACAAACACACAATACACACGCACCACAACGCACACACGCTACCACACACACACACGCCACATATATTGATACTCTATATCTATTGGTATTTTTTTAAAGATTTACAAATATAATAATTATATATATTATATATATATACTATTGATACTCTATAATATGATATATATATATATATTATATAATTATATAATATTCAAAAATAACCCCTTAAGTAATTTCACACTGCTGGGATGTGAACCTGGGCCCTAGCAGATCTCCGCGGTAAATGTTTGACGACACGCCCACGATGGCTAAAAGAAAGCGCGGAGGATTGTTTCCTGTGGGAATAATCACCCCCCAACAGGACCACGACGCACTCCTACCCGTTCACTGCTCGGCGTAGCGACAACAGCCATCACGAAAATTGAAAACTCATAAACCGGTGGAATTCATTTTTTTTAACAACTGCCTACACAATTCACGCAGTGTGATAGGTATTCAAAAAATAACCCCTTAAGTAATTTCACACTGCTGGGATGTGATTTGATTTTCAAATTTTGTTCTTTCAATTTCTTTTGGCTTTTTCTCTTTAACCGTTAAATTAAAATAACTTTTGCAAAACTAATGAATCACATTATCTGAACAAAACGAGCTCATATATTAAAAACATTAAATAGACAAATAATTAATAAAAAAACATTTATTAAAAACTGTAGATCAAAATTTCAACGTGATACGTGCATTTGATTTTCATTTAATTAAATTTTGTTCATACATGGACTAACATTAGATTTAGAAACATTCATAAAGCAAATTAACATATTATTTCCAAGCGGTTGCAGAAAATTTGCTATCAAGGCTGAACAGTTTGAAATATAGACATAAAAATTTTATTATTACGGTTTTATTAATTTTTGCAGCGGTATTATTAATTTAATTTATTTTCATTTTTTTGAGGGTCGCTCGGGTAAAAGTTTAAGAAACGCTTCTTTAACTTATTCATAACTTCTCTCCGTTTGCTATATTGCAGCAATGTGAGTTGCCGCTGCTCATATTTTAAACTTATTAGTAGCAAAGCTATGCAAGGTTTTGTTATATTCCCAACTAAATCTGTTATTCATTAAGGACTTTCATCCTGTCTGTTCAATACTAATCTACACTGCTGATGACAACCTTAAATTATAACCCAACAGCAACTAGCATAACCTTGAAAAGATAAAATGGAGTAAGTGAGCATTAATATTTCCATATCTCATAACCCTCATTTTTTTCATCTGTCTATTAAATAT
>JABUQX010067694.1:37500-42821 GCA_015478945.1 Trachelipus rathkii
GGATCTATGGGATGGGGATTGGTTGAAGCCATTGATGATGTGTTGGGTGAGGGAGGTAAGGGCTGTAGTTGTGGAGTGGTTGCTTTGACTGTAAAAGGTGGGGAATGTGTCTGAGGGAAGCCTTTCTATTGCCAGTTTTCCTGTTAAAGAATATCACAGAGAGGCTGGCGTAATGTTTTGCTAGGGCGGTCTGATTGTTGTTTTGGGGAAGGGAGGGAGTTATCAGGTAAGGATGGGGATTCGTGTGAGGGAGGGGGGTTGTTTTGTGAGTTGTTTAGTTACATGAGGCTGTTGATTAGGTACGAGTCGTTATTTAGTTAGGATGAGTGATAAATATGGTCTATGTTTTCGAAGGGAGTTTCTTTGTTTAATGAGTTGGCTGATTTCAGGGGAGAGTTTGGGGTTATAGGATTTTCTGTGGCCTTTGGGTGTGTATAAGTTAGCTGAAATAGTAATTAAGTTATTTAATTGGATAATGGAGGTGTGTAGGGATGTTGTATTATGGATTGGTGTGGGGTTAATATGTGTTTCGATATGGTCAGTGAATGCTGGCCAGTTAGCTGCAGCCTGCATGTAGCAACCTTTCAAAGCCTGAGACGTATAAGTGCCATAGAACCAGAACGCACGTATCGATACAACAGCAACCATACTAAAGATGTATGATAAACGTTAAGACACTGTGTAAAAGCGGTGATCAATCGTCAAGATCGAATCAGTGTATACCTTTACCCGATTATGGCCTGATCACTCCAGAATTAATATACACCATAAACTGAGGCAACTGAACGTCACATAATCAACGATATATATATATATATATAGCATATATTATTATTATTATATATATATATATATATATACATATATATGATATATATATATATATATATATAATATATATATATATATATATATATTATTTATGTGTGTATATATATATGTATATATATATATATATATATATATATATATATATATATTATTATTATTATTTTTATATATATATATGTATATATATATATGTTACATATATATACATATATATATATATATATATGTATATATATATATATATATATATATATATATATATATATATATATATATATTAGATATATATATATATATATATATATATATATATATATATATATATATATATATATATATATATATATATATATATATATATATATATATATATATATATATATATATATATATATATATAGTAGTAGGGGGGCTTATCGGACTACGATGGTCAAAATGACCAACGCGATTTTTACCTGACCTTGACCTTTTTTGGGCCCAAATTTTTACCTGACCTTGACCTTTTTGGGCCTTGACCTTTTTTGAGAACCCAAATTTTTTCGGCCAACCCTTTTGTATTCCAGGGTGCAATTTTGGCAACCCTAATTTTTTGGCAACCCTAATTTTTGGCAACCCTAATTTTTTATACCCTAATTCTTGCAACCTGAAGAAGGGTTAAACCAACCGTTGTACGTATTGACCCCCTATTTTACGCCCCCTAAGTTTTTTCGATCAATCCCTTTGGTCTTCCATGGGTCAATTTTGCCCACCCTAATTTTGCCACTCTTTAGGTTAGTCTATTTTTGATATTTCAAATACATCTACAACAAAGATTTCGCGCGCGCACACACACACACACACACACACACACACACACACACACCTAGCCTACACCTAGCCTACACCCAGCCTCCATATAGCCTACACCCAGCCTCCATATAGCCTACACCCAGCCTCCACATAGCCTACACCCAAGCCTACACCCAGCCTCCACCTAGCCTTCACCTAGCCTACACCTACACCTAGCCTCCACCCATCCTTCACATAGCCTACACCTACACCTAGATTCCACCCAGCCTTCACCTAGCCTACACCTACACCTAGCCTCCACCCAGCCTTCACCTAGCCTACACCTACACCTACACCTAGACTCCACCCAGCCTTCACCTAGCGTGCACCTACACCTAGCCTACACGTGCCCTGCTACAATTTTGATGGTCCAACTTTTGATGATGTCATCTTTGTTGGCACTATATTGATGATTCAGCTTTGATGTCAGCATTATTGATGGTTCAACTTTGGAGGTTCCTAATCACCAGAAGTACTCCAGGGATGTTCTAATAGTGGCCCGTGGTGAGGGCCTGAGCAGAGCGCGGAGCTAATGAGTGCCAATGAGGCCAGTGAGCAAGTGAGTGCCAAGTGAGTGCCACATAGTGCCAAGCCACACAGTGCCAACTGAGTGCCACTTTTTCAAGCCTTTTCTAGCCTCCCGAGCCTAGAATAGCCCTTATGTGCCTACCCTTAGGTTATGGCATGAGTAACTGATTGTGATATTGCAAGTTGCCAGGGATGCTTCCTACTATGACAGTATTTTTCTAACACTTATAGCACGACAGAATATACATCTAAAGAGTTACACATTTGAGACAGTGAAGGCAAACGTTTCAGAGTCCGCGTCCGCAGGTGAACCCCGCCGCGAAACCGCCGCGTGCGCCCGCGCAATATCACAAAATCGCCGCCGCGTGCGTCCGCGACGCAAATATTACCATGTGAACAAAAAGGCGATATCACGTAAACTATTCAAAGAATTCTTTCAAATATACTATGAGTCATTCATTTTTACTTCATACTTAAACATTTTATTAAAATTGTTATGTTTTACATACCTAAAGCAGTAAATCAGTAAATCAATAGAGGTGTTACCTAATACCATTAGTATGCTTTTGTTTTACTGCTTTACTGCTTTAACTCATGTTTTACTGCTTTAACTCATATGTTTTACTGCTTTAACTCATATATTTATTAACATTACATACCTTAAAGCAGTAAATCAGTAAATCAATAGAGGTGTTACCTAACACCAAAGGGATTAGTATGCTTTTGTTTTACTGCTTTACTGTTTAACTCATAGCGTTTTAATTTGTTTTTTTTCATATTCGATACATTACATACCTTAAAGCAGTAAATCAGTAAATCAATAGAGGTGTTACCTAACACCAAAGGGATTAGTATGCTTTTGTTTTACTGCTTTACTGCTTTAACTCATATGTTTTACTGCTTTAACTCATATGTTTTACTGCTTTACTGTTTTAACTCATATGCTTTACTGCTTTAACTCATATATTTATTAACATTATGTTTTCTTTTATATTTTTTATTTTGTTTTAATACTTTTTATTTATTATTATTTTATTATTTTATTATTATTTTATTATTATTTAAAAATTGTAATGTAAGAAAAACACACGCAGTGTCTGATATATAAACATTTTATTTTAATAAAATTGTACGAAATTTTATTAAAAACCTTTTTATATACACTAGTTTTAGGGGTAGTAAAATCGCATTTTTCATTTTAAAGCATTTATTACATAATTAGAAACTATAAAATCATTGACATACAAATTTTTAGCATCAAATATATTTACAAGTTTATTAAAACATACATTATTTAAAAAGCACATAATGAAATAAATACAATAGACTCCACACAAATTAGAATATAAGGGTTGAACAGGGTAAGACATAGTTTTTACACAACTTACATTATTATATTTTAAAAATAAGGTAATATAATGATTATTCAATATAAATTTTAAGTTCAAAGAATCAATTATGTGAACAGCATCGTTTTTTGCTCTATAAACGGAAATCCAATGTCCTGTTGAGGTGATGTGACGAGGCAATGTATTGAATATGAAGCAGGTATCCTTCTCCAACTTTACAGAGTTTATTTCGTTAATAGCGAACACTCCTAAAAAGCGAGTTTCATTTTTAAACACCGATTTTATTTCCTCTTCATTCATCTTTAATAATTCAAAAGCACGTTGCGTACTCTGTCAATTTCAATGAGTTGAGGATGCTCAAGATAGACCACCACAGTGATGGGTGTTTGTAGACTTGATCCGAAAGAGAGATTTAGTCCTAAGGTACCCTTTTTCAAAATGTTTAAATGATAGGCGTTACAAGCTGAAAGGTCAGCTGTGAGATCATAGGCATATAAATTACTATTCTTTGCGTATTCTTCAAGATTTAAGCCTGTCCCACTATCATTACATGATACAGTATTGGCTATTAAGTCGTAAAAAGGTCGAGTACAGAGAGATAGGTCTCCGTTGTATAACATTTCATAATCACGTCCGTGAGGAAGTCCATTCACATGTAAACTGATACCTCTAAGCCCGAAAGGTGTGAATTTATAGGGTGACTTTTTATAATTCCCAGAGTAGGCGTCATGTTCCACAATCCCTATTATTACTTTCTGTGGTAAATTTCCGTTCACAATGTTAGGGATATTGATACTCGATAATCCTTGAGTGAAATTAAATATCTTGGTTTCAACTCTCTTAATAGGGTACTTTGCTGTAGTATTCAAAAGCGAATTTTCAATTTCCAAATGACGCTGTGGTGATAATTTCACTTTTCTAACATAGAGATAGGCCTCTAACAGTTTGAAAACAGGTTCTGGACATACAGCCGTAGCAGTAGTTTTACTTTTTATTTTAAAAGAGCAAATTTAGGATTTGAACGTGATAAAATGATTCTAGTATCTACAGATGGTAGAATGAGTCTTTCTTGAGAGAAGATATCACCATTTAATCGACCGTAAAATTCATAAGTATTATTTATAACTTTAGCTGCTTTATCTATATGTGCAGCTTCATCTTTGAAACTATAAAAACCACATGATTGGAGATGAGACTGTTTAGCGTCGTCTGAATAATTTAACAAATGTTCTATATAACTTCTATAAGGATAATTAGCCGCTGACGCCCCTAGTGAAGTTCCGTTAAGATAGACTTCAACCTGTGTGAAACATGTATACAGGAAATTTGATTCTGTATATACTATATGGTCATCACCCGAAGGAAGATCTGTACCGTCAGGTTTTGTGAATTTCGTTTTTACATATAAAAACACATTAGAGGGGTCTAGGTATTGATCAGAAGTACCTGGAATATTGAACTCTAGAGGAACATCTGTATTGGTAATTGAATGCAGAGGATTAATACTGATAAAGTTGGAATCGCTAACGCTAATCTGTGTAGGGTTCATGGAGAAGAGATCCAATTCACTCTTACAACAATCAGGACTAGAAGGATGAAGGAAATGCATCTTGCATGTGCGAGTTCTGGTCGTATAATGAACATTTTCATGAAAAACATTACTTATATACAGTAATACACACCTCGTATAAAAGTTATCAGTTAGTAATTAAATAGCAAATACATCAATACATTTTTTCTTTAGAGGTTTTTTCCGCTTAGTCTTTTCCTCGTATAAAAGTTACC
>JABUQX010067695.1:7500-12500 GCA_015478945.1 Trachelipus rathkii
AACGCTTTATTACATTTATCATATAATATACATCATAAGCATGGCACGGTCTTGTCCACATATGTTCTAACTTAAATCATCAGCCAGCAAAGTCATAGTGGATAATAAAAAAAGGTAAGAACTTTGCATCTTTTCACTATTAATATAAATATATAAATATAATTAAAATTAAGTTAAATAATATAAAAACTACCTAAAATATATTTCAATTGACAGAATAGCATAAGGGTTGCTCAATTGCGCAACTCTGCTAAAGTCTTCATTGTAAGTCTGTAAAAATAAAAGATAAACATTATGGGAAACGAAGATATAGAAGAAGGATGAAAAGGAGATAGAAGTGAGGATGATTGGTAAATGTCCTGTATTTTCAGGACTAGAAAGAGAATATGAAAGATGGAGAAGAAGAGTGAGTGACTGGGTGGAATTGAACGAGGATATAAAAAGGAAGGGATTAATAATAAGATTGCATCTAGAAGGAGAGGCTGAAGAGTTAACCAAGAACCTTAGTACGAAAGAACTAACAAGAGAGAAAGGAGTGGATTTGATATTGGAGGCACTTGATAGTAGATATAAGATCGATAAAAGAGTTGAACGATTTAACAGTGTATTAGACGTACTAAAGATTGGTAGAGGTGAGAAAGAGAGTGTTAAAGAATATGTGATAAAGATATGCAAGAGTGATGGGTGAGGCAACATGTTTAGGAATGAGTGAGTGGGGATCAGATGTGAAAGGAGCACATTTGTTGTACACTTCAAATTTGAAAACATGGCAAGAACAGATTATAATAGGGGGGTGTGGAGAAGGAGAGCTAGATTATGAAAATATTAAAAAGCAATTGTTACGTGTATTCGAAGAGAGAAAGAGTGAGCATGAAAGAACTGAAATTAAAAGAGATGAGAAGATGAAGGAAAATATGTGGTTAGACAGGGGTAGACAGGAAATGAGTCAAAGTACAGGAGCTGTATACAAGAAGGGAAGAGAAGAACCAAAAGGAGAAACACAATATTGTTATAAATGTGGCGGTAGAGGACATATGGGTTGGCAATGTCAGGCAAAAGGCGGATTGAGATGTTTTAATTGTTTCCAAGATGGGCATTTCGCGAACGAATGTCAGGAAGAAAAGTTGTGTTTGAAATGTGGGAGAAAAGGCCATGAGGCCAAGAAGTGCCTAACTCGGGATGAAAATATTAAGAAATGTATGTACTGTCGCAAATGGGGACATGAAGAAGACAAATGTTGGTGGAAAAAAAGGGGGTCTGACAAGCAAATAAAAGGTGAACAGAGTAATGTATATTTGAATAATTCCGGGAATGAAAGGGAGAATGAAGGAATGATTGAGGCTATATTAGACACTGGAAGTAATAGTACAGTAATTGGAAGAGAATGACTAGAAGAAATATTACGAAATCTAAACAAAAGTGAATTAGAGAGGATAAGAGAGAGTGCAAAGAGAATAGAAAAGACTTATAGTTTTGGGGGTTCTGATTATAAGGGGGAGAAAAGACTACAAATACCTGTAGATCTTACAGGAAAAAGGGGGGAAACCATCATTTACATAACGACAGATTACATTAACGATTTACACGATAAAGATATCCCATGGTTGATAGGAAGAAAAACATTACAAAAACTGGGGGCAATAATGGATATCAGCAATAACAACATTATTTTAAGGGACATAGGGGTACGAGTAAAGGGAAGGGTAGATGATGGTGGTCATGTTAGATTACCATTGATAAAACGTAGATATAGTGCGTGGTTTGGGGGGGGTGATAAATGGTGGATAGGGAACAGTGAAAAACAAAATGAAGACAAATTACTCAAAATACACAAACAATTTGCACATTGTAGTAAGGACAACCTAAATAAATTATTGGAGAAAGCATACGGGGGGAATAATGCATATGAAGAGAATAAAAAACAAATACAAGGGATAATCGAAAGAGTAATAAATAACTGTCATTCATGTAAAATATTCAAGCCCACACCTAGTAGACCTGTGGTGGGTTTGGATAGAGCAAATCATTTCAATGAATTAATATCTATAGATATGGGTGAGTTAGAAGGAAAGAAATTTTTAGTAATGATAGATGAATTGACCGGTTTTGTTCAAGCAACATGGACTGAAGGAAAACGACCGGCGGAGATAGTAGGTAAGATAATAGACAGGTGGATAAGTGTTTTCGGAGCTCCGGAAAAAATTCTCTCGGACAACGGAAGGGAATTTCAAAATGAAACAATGGAGGAAATGTGTGAGATGTTTGACATCAAATTATTGGCAACAGCGGCAGAAAGTCCATGGAGTAATGGGAAGTGTGAAAGGATGGTGGGCCTTTTGAAAGAAAATATTAGAAAACTACAAGAAGATGGGTACCAAAACAAGAATTTATGCTTAAGATGGGCTGTGTATGGTCGAAATAATATACCCAATAAGGGAGGGTATACAGCAAACAATTTGGTATTTGGATGGAATAAGGGAGGGAAAATGACTCCTTGGAGTATAGATAACACAGAGGGTTGGGAAGAATGTGTGATAATGGACAATGCTCGATATAGAAGAGAGGCCTGGAAAGAAGTAATAAGTCAACAAGCAGAGATGAAACTAAAAAGAGCATTGAATAACAACATCAGGGAAAGTAAAGTACAAGATGTAACAATTGGGGAGTGGGTATATTATAAAAGAGAGAACGATAAAAGATGGAAGGGACCAGGGAAGGTCATAGGAGTAGATGGGAAAACAGTGGTGGTAAAACAGGGAGGGTCGATTAGATATACACAAAGAGTACACATAAACAGAATACAAAAAGCACCCAGGGGAAAGGACGACAGGGATGAAGCTGGAGAAGAAACAGATGATCAAGATCCAGATATGTATGAAGAACAAGGGGAGAACATAAAAAGTATAAGGGAGGGACAATATGGACACAAAAGAACACAACAGAAAGAAGAAGAAGATACAGATGACGATGAAAGCGATATTTCTCTTGGGGTAATGACTAATGCAGGACAAGAAACAGAGGAGGAAGAACAAGATGAAGAAGAAGTAGAAAGAGAAAGAGATCTAAGTAGACTGAAGAAAGGAGAAAGATGGAAAATGATAGAAAAAGAAACCGGCCAAGAAAAAAGAGTTGAGATAATGAGCAGAGCGGGTAAAGTGAATAGTAAGAAATGGAATCAATGTTACAACACCAAGAATTTGCATGATGGAACGATAACTTGGATAAACCTAAAAGACTTTGAGGAACATGAACAAATACCGGAAGAGGAAGAAATACTTTTAGTCGATGTAAGAGATATAGAAGTCATTAAGGCAAAGGAAAACGAGATACAGAATTGGAAAGAAAATGATGTAATGGATGAAGTGGTGGACAAAGGTAGAAAGGGGTTAAATACAAGATGGGTTATAACAGAAAAGGAAAAGAATGGGATAAAGTATTGTAAAGCTAGATTAGTGGTTAGGGGTTTTGAGGAAAAAGGCAATGATGAGGGGAATGAAGCTCCAACATGTGCTGCCGAAGCGCTAAAAATGACATTAGGAATAATTAAAAGGTATAACTGGGAATGTAAGTCAATAGATATTAAGGCTGCATATTTGCAAGGAAACAAATTGGAAAGAGAGGTGTTCGTAAAACCACCAAAAGAAGCAAATACGAACAAATTGTGGAAACTACGAAAGGCAGTATATGGGTTGAAGGATGCTGCCAGAGTTTGGTATTATAGTTTAAAGGAAATATTAGAAAGATTAGGGGGTGTGTGTTGTAAATTAGAACCTTCCATATTTACGTGGAAGAACGGAAGTAAGTTAAGAGGTATAATGGTTTGTCATGTGGATGATATATGTTATGGTGGGGATGATACTTTCGAGGAACAAATAATAAGGAAATTAAAAGAGAGATTAAAGGTAGGGAGCCAGGAGTTTAAAGACTTCCGGTATATTGGGGTGCAAATACATGATAAGGGAGAACATATATTACTTGAACAGGATAATTACAGAAAAACACTAACAATACCCAATAAAACATCATACAAGGGGGATAGGGTGTTAGATGAAAGTGAAAAAACAGAATATAGATCTGGGGTGGGCCAATTAAACTGGCTGGGACAGCAAACAAGACCTGAAGTATCTTACCAAGTGAGTGTTTTGGGAAAGAAAATGAAAAAGGGAACAACAGCAGATATGAGAAAATTAATAAAAATCATGGAGAAAACAAGATTAGAAGATAAACATCTTAGAATAGGGACATTAAAAGGGAATTTGGATGTAAAAGTGTTTGCGGATGCATCCTTTAATGGATTAGGTACGGGAGAATCGCAAATAGGATATGTAGTTATTATAGAGGATAGTTATGGGAAAAAGATGCCAATCATATGGAAATCTAAGGTTGCTAACAGAGTTGTAAGATCGCCATTAGAGGCCGAGGCGATGGGGTTGTGTGATGGATTGGAAATGGGGATATATGTAAGAAAATTATGGGAGGAATTAACAGGGGAAGCAAATATGAGACTGATTGGTTTTTCAGATAGTAAATCATTGGAAGGAGCTGTGAAGTCACATACAAATGTTCAGAGCAGAAGATTGAGAATTGATCTAGCTGTTATAAAGGAATTGTTAAAAGAAGGAATAATTGATGATGTGTGCTGGATAAATGGAAAAGAGCAAATAGCAGATAGTTTGACAAAAGAAAATGGGAACAAAAGAGGTCTGTATGAATATTTGAAAGAATGATAAGTAGGAATGAAAGAAATACATTAGAAGGATAGAAAGGAGGGAAAGAGAGCAGTGTGAGAGTGATGACAGGGAGTGGTCATGCCTTGTCACTGTGTGATAGTGACAATGCATCTTCACTCGCTGCAGTTGTTATGTTATTCTTATTTTTTTCAGAACTACCTGAAATATTGTTTTATATTGATAAAATCTATAATTATAATCTGTAATATAAGATAAAAATTATTATTCCATCAATCGATGTCACATCATATATAATTGGATCAAGGGTGA
>JABUQX010067695.1:22500-39235 GCA_015478945.1 Trachelipus rathkii
TTTCTTTTGTCAAACTATCTGCTATTTGCTCCTTTCCATTTATCCAGCACACATCATCAATTATTCCTTCTTTTAACAATTCCTTTATAACAGCTAGATCAATTCTCAATCTTCTGCTCTGAACATTTGTATGTGACTTCACAGCTCCTTCCAATGATTTACTATCTGAAAAACCAATCAGTCTCATATTTGCTTCCCCTGTTAATTCCTCCCATAATTTTCTTACATATATCCCCATTTCTAATCCATCACACAACCCCATCGCCTCGGCCTCTAATGGCGATCTTACAACTCTGTTAGCAACCTTAGACTTCCATATGATTGGCATCTTTTTCCCATAACTATCCTCTATAATAACTATATATCCTATTTGCGATTCTCCCGTACCTAATCCATTAAAGGATGCATCCGCAAACACTTTTACATCCAAATTCCCTTTTAATGTCCCTATTCTAAGATGTTTATCTTCTAATCTTGTTTTCTCCATGATTTTTATTAATTTTCTCATATCTGCTGTTGTTCCCTTCTTCATTTTCTTTCCCAAAACACTCACTTGGTAAGATACTTCAGGTCTTGTTTGCTGACCCAACCAGTTTAATTGGCCCACCCCAGATCTATACTCTGTTTTTTCACTTTCATCTAACACCCTATCCCCCTTGTATGATGTTTTATTGGGTATTGTTAGTGTTTTTCTGTAATTATCCTGTTCAAGTAATATATGTTCTCCCTTATCATGTATTTGCACCCCAATATACCGGAAGTCTTTAAACTCCTGGCTCCCTACCTTTAATCTCTCTTTTAATTTCTTTATTATTTGTTCCTCGAAAGTATCATCCCCACCATAACATATATCATCCACATGACAAACCATTATTCCTCTTAACTTACTTCCGTTCTTCCACGTAAATATGGAAGGTTCTAATTTACAACACACACCCCCTAATCTTTCTAATATTTCCTTCAAACTATAATACCAAACCCTGGCAGCATCCTTCAAACCATATACTGCCTTTCGTAGTTTCCACAATTTGTTCGTATTTGCTTCTTTTGGTGGTTTTACGAACACCTCTCTTTCTAATTTGTTTCCTTGTAAATATGCAGCCTTAATATCTATTGACTTACATTCCCAGTTATACCTTTTAATTATTCCTAATGTCATTTTTAGCGCTTCGGCAGCACATGTTGGAGCTTCATTCCCCTCATCATTGCCTTTTTCCTCAAAACCCCTAACCACTAATCTAGCTTTACAATACTTTATCCCATTCTTTTCCTTTTCTGTTATAACCCATCTTGTATTTAACCCCTTTCTACCTTTGTCCACCACTTCATCCATTACATCATTTTCTTTCCAATTCTGTATCTCGTTTTCCTTTGCCTTAATGACTTCTATATCTCTTACATCGACTAAAAGTATTTCTTCCTCTTCCGGTATTTGTTCATGTTCCTCAAAGTCTTTTAGGTTTATCCAGGTTATCGTTCCATCATGTAAATTCTTGGTGTTGTAACATTGATTCCATTTCTTACTATTCACTTTACCCGCTCTGCTCATTATCTCAACTCTTTTTTCTTGGCCGGTTTCTTTTTCTATCATTTTCCATCTTTCTCCTTTCTTCAGTCTACTTAGATCTCTTTCTCTTTCTACTTCTTCTTCATCTTGTTCTTCCTCCTCTGTTTCTTGTCCTGCATTAGTCATTACTCCAAGAGAAATATCGCTTTCATCGTCATCTGTATCTTCTTCTTCTTTCTGTTGTGTTCTTTTGTGTCCATATTGTCCCTCCCTTATACTTTTTATGTTCTCCCCTTGTTCTTCATACATATCTGGATCTTGATCATCTGTTTCTTCTCCAGCTTCATCCCTGTCGTCCTTTCCCCTGGGTGCTTTTTGTATTCTGTTTATGTGTACTCTTTGTGTATATCTAATCGACCCTCCCTGTTTTACCACCACTGTTTTCCCATCTACTCCTATGACCTTCCCTGGTCCCTTCCATCTTTTATCGTTCTCTCTTTTATAATATACCCACTCCCCAATTGTTACATCTTGTACTTTACTTTCCCTGATGTTGTTATTCAATGCTCTTTTTAGTTTCATCTCTGCTTGTTGACTTATTACTTCTTTCCAGGCCTCTCTTCTATATCGAGCATTGTCCATTATCACACATTCTTCCCAACCCTCTGTGTTATCTATACTCCAAGGAGTCATTTTCCCTCCCTTATTCCATCCAAATACCAAATTGTTTGCTGTATACCCTCCCTTATTGGGTATATTATTTCGACCATACACAGCCCATCTTAAGCATAAATTCTTGTTTTGGTACCCATCTTCTTGTAGTTTTCTAATATTTTCCTTCAAAAGGCCCACCATCCGTTCACACTTCCCATTACTCCATGGACTTTCTGCCGCTGTTGCCAATAATTTGATGTCAAACATCTCACACATTTCCTCCATTGTTTCATTTTGAAATTCCCTTCCGTTGTCCGAGAGAATTTTTTCCGGAGCTCCGAAAACACTTATCCACCTGTCTATTATCTTACCTACTATCTCCGCCGGTCGTTTTCCTTCAGTCCATGTTGCTTGAACGAAACCGGTCAATTCATCTATCATTACTAAAAATTTCTTTCCTTCCAACTCACCCATATCTATAGATATTAATTCATTGAAATGATTTGCTCTATCCAAACCCACCACAGGTCTACTAGGTGTGGGCTTGAATATTTTACATGAATGACAGTTATTTATTACTCTTTCGATTATCCCTTGTATTTGTTTTTTATTCTCTTCATATGCATCATTCCCCCCGTATGCTTTCTCCAATAATTTATTTAGGTTGTCCTTACTACAATGTGCAAATTGTTTGTGTATTTTGAGTAATTTGTCTTCATTTTGTTTTTCACTGTTCCCTATCCACCATTTATCACCCCCCCCAAACCACGCACTATATCTACGTTTTATCAATGGTAATCTAACATGACCACCATCATCTACCCTTCCCTTTACTCGTACCCCTATGTCCCTTAAAATAATGTTGTTATTGCTGATATCCATTATTGCCCCCAGTTTTTGTAATGTTTTTCTTCCTATCAACCATGGGATATCTTTATCGTGTAAATCGTTAATGTAATCTGTCGTTATATAAATGATGGTTTCCCCCCTTTTTCCTGTAAGATCTACAGGTATTTGTAGTCTTTTCTCCCCCTTATAATCAGAACCCCCAAAACTATAAGTCTTTTCTATTCTCTTTGCACTCTCTCTCATCCTCTCTAATTCACTTTTGTTTAGATTTCGTAATATTTCTTCTAGTCATTCTCTTCCAATTTACTGTACTATTACTTCCAGTGTCTAATATAGCCTCAATCATTCCTTCATTCTCCCTTTCATTCCCGGAATTATTCAAATATACATTACTCTGTTCACCTTTCATTTGCTTGTCAGACCCCCTTTTTTTCCACCAACATTTGTCTTCTTCATGTCCCCATTTGCGACAGTACATACATTTCTTAATATTTTCATCCCGAGTTAGGCACTTCTTGGCCTCATGGCCCTTTCTCCCACATTTCAAACACAACTTTTCTTCCTGACACTCGTTCGCGAAATGTCCATCTTGGAAACAATTAAAACATCTCAATCCGCCTTTTGCCTGACATTGCCAACCCATATGTCCTCTACCGCCACATTTATAACAATATTGTGTTTCTCCTTTTGGTTCTTCTCTTCCCTTCTTGTATACAGCTCCTGTACTTTGACTCATTTCCTGTCTACCCCTGTCTAACCACATATTTTCCTTCATCTTCTCATCTCTTTTAATTTCAGTTCTTTCATGCTCACTCTTTCTCTCTTCGAACACACGTAGCAATTGCTTTTTAATATTGTCATAATCTAGCTCTCCTTCTCCACACCCCCCTATTATAATCTGTTCTTGCCATGTTTTCAAATTTGAAGTGTACAACAAATGTGCTCCTTTCACATCTGATCCCCACTCACTCATTCCTAAACATGTTGCCTCACCCATCACTCTTGCATATCTTATCACATACTCTTTAACACTCTCTTTCTCACCTCTACCAATCTTTAGTACGTCTAATACACTGTTAAATCGTTCAACTCTTTTATCGATCTTATATCTACTATCAAGTGCCTCCAATATCAAATCCACTCCTTTCTCCCTTGTTAGTTCTTTCGTACTAAGGTTCTTGGTTAACTCTTCAGCCTCTCCTTCTAGATGCAATCTTATTATTAATCCCTTCCTTTTTAAATCCTCGTTCAATTCCACCCAGTCACTCACTCTTCTTCTCCATTTTTCATATTCTCTTTCTAGTCCTGAAAATACAGGACACTTACCAATCATCCTCACTTCTGTTCCTTTTACATCTTCTATATCTTCGTTTCCCATAATGTTTATCTTTTATTTTTACAGACTTACAATGAAAAAAAATATATTTTAGGTAGTTTTTATATTATTTAACTTACTTTTAATTATATTTATATTAATAGTTAACAGTGAAAAGATGAAAAGCTCTTACCTTTTTTTATTATCCACTATGACTTGGCTGGCTGATGATTTAAGTTAGGACATATGTGGACAAAACCGTGCCATGCTTATGATGTATATTATATGATAAATGTAATAAAGCATTAGGAAGATAAGAATGTGTTGAAACAATGATATGTTGTATGAAACGATATAGAATATTATTTGTTATATTTGTATTATATGATTAATTATTTAGGCACCCGTAGTAATGAATTATAAAAGGACTCCCCTTGTATGCTTTGACTGATTTTAATATTCTCCTGTTTAAAAAACAAAAATGTTTCCCCCTTCTGGAGTCCCAATTATATTGATGTGACAATCGATTGAGGATACATTTTTTTCTTATATTATAGATTATAATTATAAGATTTTATAAAATCAATATAAAACAAATATTTCAGGTAGTTCTGAAAAAAAAAAAATAACATAACAACTGCAGCGAGTGAAAATATATTGTCTCTAACTCACCACAGTGACAAGGCATGAACACTCCCTGTCATCATATATATATATATATATATATCATATATATATATATATATATATATTATAATATATATATAATATATATATATTATAATATATATTATATATATATATATATAAATATATATATATTATATATATTATATATATATAATATATATATATATATATATATATATATAATATATATATATAATATATATATATATTTTGTGGTAAATAGAGGTCAGGCTCCAAATGTTAATAAAAAAAAATTAAAAACCAACGACACTGATAGCCGTCTGCACAATCTCTGCAAACGCGGGTAGTTTTTTTATTTTAAACGAACTCCTTTTTCTTCTCACCTTATAGCAAATTCTGCAATGTTCTCCCCACAAATCACGCGTCTTCATCATCTTATTCCACGCCACCATTTCCTTCCCCCTTTGTTCCCTTCATCTCTTTCTTCCCGCACCGCCCACCATCAACCCGACCACTTTCCAACTTACTGTCCTCGCTTTTCAGCAAAAAATTTGGATTTTTTTTAAACTAAACTCTACACTTCCCTCAACTGTTAAGCCTTAAAAAGCTTATTAAAACCATGTAATTATTCTTCGTTTTTTATTTTTTTTTTTCTTTTCCTTTTTTTTTTTTTTTTTTTTTTTTTTTTTTTTTCCTTTTACTTCTTTTTTTTTTTTTTTTTCTTTTTCATTTTTTGTTTTTTCTTTTTTTCATATTCCTTTTTCATTCCTTTACTTTCTTTTTTTTTTTTTTAATACCACCTGTGTTGGGTAAGATGACGCTCGCACAATCAATATTTAATTAAACTCGTATAACTTTACACCGCTGCAACCACACTAGTCGCGATAAATGTTGGTAACACCACAACATCGCTCTGACACCCGTGCCCCCGCGTTATTACAATACCCACCTCCACCGTATTCCCTCTCCCCTTTTCTCTAAAATATTTTCCTTTAACTCTTCCTCACTCACCTAACTCGCCTCCCTCCAGCACTCACGACCACCTTATCCCTACACTTCAACATCCACCGGCTACTCCCCACCCCTTCAGACCTTTTCAGCATACTACTAGGGCCCTACTTATTTTCCTCTCTCCTCACAAGCCCCACTTTTCATGGGGGATCCTACCACGGCCGATCTTTTTTTCTCTTTCGGCTCTACTAATATCTTTCGAAATTTTCCTTTATGTAAGGTCCCAACAAGTAGGCCCAAAAGTTTTTATTCCTACCTTTTTTATTATATACAATAAAATTTATGTAGTAATTATTTTATTATATTTTTATGTTAAATTGTTAAGTTTATATTTATTTTTTATGCTTGTGTTAAAAGGAATTCCCTGTTTTTTTTTCTAAATATTATTTACGTTTAATTCCCAGGTTACTGGGGCCCAAAACTTCTGGAAGATAAAATAAAAATTTTCAATAACCTCAAGATACTGCCTCAAGGTCTTTTGGTTTCAACGACGCTTTTGGCCCCACTACATCAAAGCAAGCATCTCCCGCCTAAAAAGTAGTGAACCATTGGAGTGAATCGAAGCCCACCTGTGGAAGTAAGGCTCCCAACAGAACCTAGCCAGCATATTTAATCCCACTACGGGCCTACCACCATACCAAATTTTTCGTGCACAGCTCACAAAAGCAACCGCGTTGGACCCATCCATAGGCCCAGGAAAACAAAGGAAAACCGTCCTGTTGCATGTGCAACAGTTATAATAATCTGCACAGGATCTTATTATTATTATTATTATTATTATTATTATTATTATTATTATTATTATTATTATTATTATTATTATTATTATTATTATTATTATTATTATTATTTTTAATAACTGTACATCTATATGTTGAATTTTAAATTTTATTTTATTATTTTCGTTAACATTTTTATATATAACTATTTTTATAATTTTCAATTTTATATATATGTGTCAAATATCGAGAACAGAAAAGTACCACCGGAAGCAGAATAGTTTCGAGTCGAAAAACAGAAAAGTACCACCGGAAGCAGAATAGTTTCGAGTCGAAGAACAGAAAAGTACCACCGGAAGCAGAATAGTTTTGATTAAAAAAAAAAACAGAAAAGTACCATTGGAAACTGAATAGTTAGTTTTATTTTCGCGCTGTCATCTTCATCTTTTGCATTATTTGCTTATTTACTTTTTCTTGTATTGGTGCTGTTGGTTTTTGCGCCCTTCCTTTCTTCCTTTCCTTCCTTCCCTCTCCTAATTCTATATTTCTCTCTCTCTTTCCACAATTTCTTTTCTCTCCATTTACCTTTCTTCTACTCTCTCGTCATGGTTGGAAACAGAATTCTCCTCACCCCTCTGCAGTCTCTTCAGTCCCCTCTTCCGCTGCTTCTTATTACCCGGCGTACCCATCCCATCCCTCGTATCCCTGCTCTATTTACAACGCCTCTCACGATCCAAGTTCCTCTCCGTTTTCTAGAGTTGAGGCCCGTCTCTATTTACAACGCCTCTAACGATCCATGTTCCTCTCCGTTTTCTAGAGTTGAGGCCCGTCTTACCTCCCTGGAACAGGGCATGGCTGATGTCAAGGCAGTGTTAAAGGACATCTCCGCTATGCTACGGTCCCCAAAGGATTTACCTTCCCGCACCCACTCCTCTGACCCTGTGAGATCTTTGCCGGGGCCACCCCCAGGCCTAAACGCATATCCTAACGGAATATTGGTTTTTTTTATTTTTTTTTTAAATTAATTATTTTTTATTAAACATCATCTTTATGGCCTGAAGGCGACTAAGTGCTCCCTAACAGCCTGCACTGTCGGGGAAACCCCCTCTTCGCCCAGAATCTATAAACATGGCGGTGGGATTTCCAGCTGGGCCACCCTTTCTGTTTGGTTTCCTTCCTCTGCCCTCTTCCCGCCTTCCCTCCTTCGGTCTCCAGGATGTCCTGCGCGCCCTATTCCGATCAGGTCTACAAGATCCAGCTGTTTTTTTTTCCTGATCAACACCTGGGAGCATCTAATTCTTTATTTTGGCCCTAGGATCTACCCCCAAAAGTCCGCTGTCCCCCTCTTTGCCTGACCGGGGCCTCGTTTACGCAGCAATGTAAGTACCATCCTCCCCGTGCTAATGGTGAGACACTCTAGACCTCTCTTTCTCCGCCGTTTCAATTCCCCCTCTGGGTATTTTCGTGGTCGCCTGACGTTACGCCCAACCCCCATATTTGGGAAGCTGATTTTCGTGTCCCCTCATTTTCCGACTTACAATGGTCGGATCTTAAGAAAACCAGGAGAATTTGGTTTGATGGCTTACGTCTCTGTCTTCTTTGCAGGTACCGTAGTTTCCCTCTTCTGTCTTAAAGGCAAAATCTCTGCTGTGCTCCTTCTTACTGGTACCTTCCTCCTTTCTTCACCATCCTGCAGAAGAATTTTCCGGCGCTGTTGAACCCCTGTTCTTACTTCTTCTCGCTGTTCAACATTCTGTGCGCCCTCATCAATATAGAGACTACTGGCTACTCCCACTTTCGCTCGTGCTCGGCGTCTGCCTCCTGACAAGCTCAAGGCAGCCAAGGCGGAGTTTGAGCAGCACATGCTCGAACTTGGTATCGTCCGCCTTTCCAAAAGTTCATGGTCCTCCCCCCTACCCCCTCCACATGGTGCCTAAAGGTGCTTCTGATTGGAGGCCTGTGGGAAGATTTTAAGGGGCTCTGACGGCTTGTACGAATACAGAAAAGCCGCTAACCCGCGGTCCCGCACATCCAGGTCTTTCACCTCTATCTGGCTGGTATTCCATTTTTTTAGTAAAATTGGGATCTTGTCAGGGCTTACCACCAGATCCCCAAGTCGACTAGAGACAATACGAGACGGCCATTTCATCACCCCTTTTGGGCCTCTTTGGGAGTACACAACACCATCTTTCGGTTTGAAGGGGTGCAGCTCAGACTTTTCAACGCTTCATCGATGGACGTTCTTAGAGGTCTCCCTTTCGCCTTTGCTTATCTCGATGACCTCCTCATAGCTTCCTCCTCTTGCTGTTGCTTTATAATGTTGTCTTTCGCGAAGTGCCGTTTTTTTTTTTTTTTTTTTTTTTGCCAGGTTGGAATATCGAATGTGGCATGCGTCTCAACCCGGCAAAGTGTGTTTTTGGTGTCCCTTCTCCTTAAACCTTTCTAGGACACAACTGTTTCAGCGGATGGCAATTTGTCCTCTTGCCAGAGCGCGTTTGGAGGGCCATTCGCACACTTCACCTCAGGCCTTGTCTCGTTCAGGAACGCAGCTTTCGTCAGTACCTCGGCATGCTTCAACTTCTTCTATCAATCCCGTTTTTCCACCCCCCCCACCTCCCTCAAAATCGGGCGCTGATATTCTTCGACCCCTCACCGCTCTCATCAGCCCCAAGCACCGAGGCAGTTCTACAAAAGTGGACTGGTCTGACGAAGCTACGGCTGCTTTTGAAGCTTCCAAAGAAGCACTCGCTTCTGCCTGCCACACTCTTAGTTCACCCCCAGGACTCAGCTCCGACCAGAGTTCAGGTAGATGCCTCCGATTTTGCTGTCGGAGGTGTTCTCCAGCAGCACCTGAACGGAGTGTGGTCTCCTCTAGCCTTTTTCTCTCGCAAGTTGCAACCTCCTGAGACTCGCTACAGAGTGCTTTCGGGAGGGAGTTACTTGCGATGTATCTCGCCGTCTGTCATTTCGTGAGTTCCACATACTTACTGATCATAAACCACTTACCATCGCTATGGTCTCCAGACACGAACGGCACTCTCCTCGAAAAGCTCGTCACCTTGAGTATGTCTCACAGTTTCACCATTGATGTCAGACATATTTCAGTGGTCGACCACTTCAACTGCTCTGACGCTCCTCTCACCGCATTGAAAAATCGACCGCGATTCAGCCTACCCAACATCGACTAACGAAGCTAATGGCAACGGTGCGCAGACCTACTGAGGATTCCCTGCACTTCCACAAGACTCTTCTCTCAAGCGGAGTGGCTCCAACTTCCCTGGGGGAAGAAGAAGACTTCTGTGGCGATGTCTCTCATGGGTTCTCCTCGTCCTTGACTCGCTACCTGCATCGTTCCCGTAAGGGCATGTTTTTCCCTCAATCTTTCAACGGGTGCTTTTCCCCACCCTGGCATTGGAAGCTTCAACGCCAAACTGGTTGCTGTCCGATTTGTGTGGCCTGATCTGAATGCCGATGTAGCAACTTGGTGTCGCACTTGTTTTCCCTGCCAGCGTTCTAAGGTCCACCGTCACACCAAAGTTCCCGTAGGCACTTCTTTCTTAACCTTACTGGTGCTCGCTTTGGACAGTGTCCCACATCGACATCGTTGGAACCCTCTGCCTCCCCCTCCTCTCCCGCGGTAGAAATACATTACTTTACGTGCATAGATCGGTTCACACGATGGACCGAGCCCTATCCCTCTCTCCCTCTGTCCGCCAAACGCGAAAATCCATAGCTAAAGCTTTTCCTTGGCCTCATGTTCGATTTTCGCGCTTTGGTGGTGCCGCTTTCTGTCTCGCAAACGGACCAAGGGTAGACCTTTTGGAATTCCTTCTTAATGGGAGATTTGATGAAATCTTCTTTGGTTTCAGAGAAGATTTCACACGACTTCTTTCCAATACCAAAAGCCGAACGGCAAATTGTTGAACGTTTCCCATACCGTTCAGCCTAAAGGCTTCTCTTCAGCCTCAGCCCAATCCGGAAAATTTGGACTGACGTTCTCTCCCTTTCGTAATGCTTGGCATTCGTTCGGCTGTTAAAGAGGATAATGCAACTGTTCGGCTGCTGATTTTAGTTTATGGTTCTTTCTTCTTCCGTCTTCCCGGTGACTTTCTTTCTCACAGTCTTCCTCTCCTCCTACAGCCGCCACGCTTGAGGCGCTGTACTTCGTCGTGGAGACCGACTCCTTCTCGTCCACACAAGGTGCATTCCTATATCCCTAAGGACCTTTCTTCCTGCACTTATGTCTTCGTTCGACATGACCTCCACCGCACCGCTCTCCAAATCTAAGTATGAACGGAACCTTTTCCCTGAATACTTAGGAAGGAGAAATCCTTCACGATCCCGCGTCCCACACACATGCCGGACTTACAGAATCCGTTTCGAATGTCGATTGCCTTAAGCCTTGCTTTCTTTGAAGGCGGAAATCTCCTATTCCCTCGACCCCTGACGCTTTTTACTTTTGTTTCAAATTTCTCCTCCTTTCAACTCGTTCTTTAACGGTTTCCTAATCTCTCTCTTATGCCATCTCTTCCTCCATCTTCTCCTTGCCTCCTCCTCCTCTCCGCTTTTCCCATGATCCTCTTCCCTTATCCTCCTCCCTCCTTTCTCCTCAGCGCAACAAACGCACCAATACGTCCGGCTCAGACTTCACCCGCACGGTCATCGTCAGCCGCTTGCCTTCCCTCAGCACTCCAGCTCGAGGATTTCTTCTCCCTCCAGCCTCTTGTTTCCTGCCTCGGGCTACTCCCTAACGACACAAAAGCATACGTTCCGACTCGCCCGATCACCCGCTCTCTCACAATCTGGGAATCCTGTCCAGACTCCATCACAGCCGCTTACTAGAATATCGAGCAGGGGTAGGCATATTCGATGGCCGGCGCGCTATTTGGAATAGTTTCGTGCCTTCCAGCACTGCAGGAGTATCTGTGGTAATAAGGTCCAGGTCAATTTTACCAACATAGCGTGCCAATGCAAAAGCGTAGTTTTTTTAAATGAAACTCTTTTTTCTCCAACTATGGCAAATCTGGCAATTGTTCTCAAAACGCGTCTTTCACCGACTTATTCAAGCGCCATTTTCGCACGACAACGACGCTTTCTAATTACTCAGAAGAATTATGGATTTTTACTGTTTTATGAAGGCTTAAAGCTTATTAAAGCATGTGATATTTCTTTTTTTGCCATGGTGAGTAAGATGGCAGTGCAAATATATTTATTAATGTATAATAGTGCAACAATAGTGATAAATGTTGGTACCCTGTGAAGTGGCAGTTATTATATAGTATGTCATTTAAATATTTTTTACGTTATAATTGCTTAGCTTAGGCTTAATCCTCATGGTAGCACCCTTAGATTAGCATATACTAAGGGCCTATTATTTTTTTCTAAGCCACTTTCATGGGGAGCCTACGGCCCCGATTTTTTTTTTTTCGGCCGACTAATATTTCTTGTAATTTTTTTTATGTAGGCCAACAAGGTAAGGCCCAAAATTTTTTATTCCATAACCTTTTTTAATTATATAAAGTTTTAATGCAGTAAATTTATTTATATAATTTAGTGTTTAAAAATTTAGTATATTATTTTTATTTCTTAAGTTATTTATTATTCTATTTTTTTTTTTGTTTAATTCCCAGGTTACTGGGGTCCCGTATTTTTTTTTTTTTTGTCTAAAATAAACAAATTCAACATGCCTCAAGTCTTTGTTCAACCTTTTGGGGCCACTAAACATCACCAAACAAGCATCCCCCGCTAAAAAAAGTATATATATATATTATATATATATATATATATATATATATATATATATATTATCTAATATATTATATAATATTATATATATATATATATATATATAATAGTATATTATACAGTGGCGTATCCAGAAATTTTTTTTCGGGGGGGCCAAACAACAAAAATCGTTCTTTTTATATATATATATATATATATATATATATATATATATATTATATATATATATATATATATATATATATTATATATATATATATATATATATATATATATATATATATATATAATATATATTATATATATATATATATATATATATATATATATATATTTATATATATATATATAAAGCGGAAGGAATCAAAATATTAATTCTTTAAAAAAATGGGTCAGAAATTTATATGATATTTAAACTAAAATCATCCCCTACCGTAAATTGTTAAATTTAAAATCGCCTGAACATGAGAGTGAAGCGAAGTCCGAGATAACAATTTCAATTTTTAATTTTCAATATTTCGATGTAATGTAGAGGAGGGGTCCAAGTCCAATAAGTATTTATCTCCAAGTAGTAATTTTGCCCAAGTAGTTTTCTAGATGTCTTTAAAAGTTGAAAGCTTTCCTTTTTTTCTAACTGACTGAAGCATTAAAACAACGGGTAAAAATGTCCCCAGTATTTGCACACAAGAATTGTAAATATTTGGAAAATTGTGACTGCGAACAAGAAAACTAGCCTCCATCATTTTTTTTTTTGGCGGCTTTTTTGGGCGACCCTCTGCTGTGATGCCCATTTTCAAAAACTTCCATAAATCCCAATTCTGTTTTTTTTACTAAATCTTCAATTTTGCTTTCGAGAGATCTTCCTTGTTAAATATTACACAATCTTTTATCTTCTAATATGGCAAACATTACACCTGTTCGGTATGGCAAATTGCAATCAAAAATTTTAAAAAAAACTTCTCTAACTAATGCTTGATATTAAATCAATCCAAAATGGTATAAAAAATGGTGTTGTGCGAATAGAATAAGTCCTGTGGGTTGGAAAAGTAGGAATGCTCGGTTCTGGTATTTTTTTTTTGCCCCGAACTCTCCTGTTTAATCTCCTTAGGTAACACGCAGTTTCAATAACTCAGTTTCAGACTCTCAAAGATTCCGCTTCTTCACATCTCTTTTCACAAAATCAGCCCTGAAATCCTATGTTGCATTTTCTCTGATGCCTTTTCAAGTTCTTAGTTTTAAGACTAATGGAACCGTTACGGAGATTTTGTTCCTGACAAGCGCACGATTATATAAAAACTTAATTATTAACTTCCTGCACTTAAAATATTAATTAACCCAGGCAATATGATACCCTAACCAACATCTTTTAGTGTCTAGAAAAATTTCGCGGGGGGGGGCCATGCCCCGCCCCCCTGGCCCCCCCCCACTAAACTACGCACTGATTATATATATATATAATATATATATATATATAATATATATATATATCTATATATATATATATCTATATATATATATTATAGTTATATATATATATCATATATATAATATATATATATATATATATAGTCAGCTTCCTGAAAGCTCTCGTTTTTTAAGAAAATTAAAAATTTTTTTTAAAAGATCACTTTTACAACTGATTTATCTTATTGTTCTACTGTCTCTCCCTTTCCTCGCTCTTTGTATTGTCGCCTACTTCATAAAGTGCGATAAAACAAAATTTCAGTCAGTTGGAGTATAAGAAAACCATATGGGATTATTCCACTTTGAGTCTAACTTTTTTTCCTAAAGACAAATCATTTTTATTTCTTTATGCTTTATTACAATTTATTTAGAGTCTATGCTGTGATTTTTATAAAAAATCTATTTAGAGGCACTTACTGTAAACAATTACCAATATAAAATTACCCTCTATTTTAGGTTCTCATTACTATAAAAAATTTGCAGTTTACATTTTGAATAACTGAATTTTAGATTGCTGACATCAACTGCATAAATACCACTGTGTTGAGTAGGGAGTGAAGTAAACAGAGAAAAAATAAAATGACATTGTTAACTTTGTTGGATAATGGTAGATTTGGATTGCATAGAGCTTAGTTTATGTGTAGTTTCACTTGATTTAAATTCTATTATTAAAAAAAAGATTAGGTGTTGAAAGTTGAAGTTTCTATCTCACCTTAAATTGCATGTACTGAGAGATGGGATAGGATGGGACAGTCTTTGGTAGGCCAATGTTGCTTTTTTGCATTTTTATGTTCTCCTAATTATGGAAATCCTATAATAATAACGTTTATAAATTAATACCTATAATATGCCTTACAGAATTCAGTCAATTCACCCATCAAACATAGTACACAAAAAGTTAACCATAGTACAAGTAACAAAGCTTACTTTAGGGCCTAGGGTAAACCAAAGTTTACCCTATAATAATAGGGTAAACTTTGGGCCTATTGAGACTGTCCCTGTCAAAATAAATATTTTTCAAACACATGCTCATATGCAATCTTCATTACCATAAAACAAAATTGCAATTTACATATTGAATAACAAATAAATGTTAGATGGCAGAGACCAACTACAAAATAAATACCCATTTTTTGGTGAATAAGGAGTTCAAGTAAAATGGAAAAATAAATCTCACTTTATTTAAAAAAATAAGTGCTGGAGTTATAGATTCTATTTAAACCTAATTAAATTCAAATTGTTCAGAGAAGAAGGAATTAGCCAATATGTTAGGCCCCTTTAATTAACATAACAAAGTATAGAAACAGTAAGAAGGCCACCAATGAAGCCTATCAAGGACTTGTTCCAGCCCAACTGTATAAAGAACGCAAATTCACAACAACATGCTCATGCAAAAAACCAACCACAGCTCCTAGAGGGCCTGTCAAATAAACTTGCATAACTTTGATAGGCTTGTGCCATACCATTTTTTTTTTTTTTTTAATTATGGAAATCCTTTAATAATAATGTTTACAATTAAATAACCATAGTATGACCAAAGACTTAAAGAATTAACACTTTAAATATAGCATAAGTAGAGCTTATCCTAGAGTAAACGTCAATACACGGGCCTAGAATATGTTTGCAGTATATACCATAGATTTCCCCTCAGCACATTCCACACCAACTGAGATAAATATGTTTATTTTTTTAAAGACATTCTTATGAACAAAGCCTATATTTTAAAATTAAAAATTAAAATTTACATCATTTAAATCATTTCCACCATAATTTCACTACTTTCGTAAGCATTCTTATTGCACTGGTCAACCCCCTATCATTTGCACACCAATTTCTCAATATAAGAGCAATATTTTGCGAATAAATGAATACTTAATCTATTCTAAATAAATAATTGTATAAAATATATTAAAATTTTTAAATATTAATGTAAAATATTATAAAAAAATTAAACAAAACTTTAAGTTAGGGGAATTTTATACACGCATAAAAAAAACCTCGTCAGAGTCTCCAAATAGCCGAAAAAAATCGCCGCGAGCCGCCGAGTGCACACAACAAGGAAAGACTTTTTTATCAATGGATAGCTAATTTTTGTGGTAATAAAAAAAATATATTACAAAATTTTTATTAAACTATATATATATATATATATATATATATATATATATATATATATATATATATATATATATATATATATATATATATATTATATATATATATATATATATATATATATATATATATTATATATAACTATATATATATATATATAATATATATATATATATATATATATAATATTTTATATATATATAATATAATATATATATATATATATATATATATATCTATATAATATATAATATATATATATATATATTATATATATATATATATATATATATATATATTATATATATTATATAATATATATATATATCTATATAAATTTTTTTATTATATATATATATATATATTATATATATATATATATATATATATATAGTATTTGTTACAAAAAAAAATGAAAGTGTATCATTTGTAAACATCATTTTCATCAAAAATTCGGAAAAAAACTGAAATTTAAAAGCCATTCTTTTATATTAAGGAAAGCCATCTTCAACTGGCCCTACTACCGTAGTTTGAAAACATTATCATTTGCATTTTTTTATGAATATTTTAAAGAGAGAGCTGTATTTTTTTATACCACACAAATATTTAACACAATCTCATTACTCTTAAAGTCATTAATTAAAAATAAAAAAAAAAAAAAAAAAAAAAAAAAATATTTTTCTGAATTAATGAAATAATCAGTTG
>JABUQX010067696.1:0-15320 GCA_015478945.1 Trachelipus rathkii
ACTCACCTAATGCGTTTTCATTCCTCATTTAATCCAATCTATTCAGCTCACACCTAACACGCTCCTAAGAATTGTCCACCTGAATACTTTTGAATTTTAGATCTATACATCTTATTCCAGACCATAAGTTTCACTAACCATACATTACCAGGTTGACAATATACCTTTCATAATGTAAGATACAAAAGTGCACTCTAAGACTTAGTGCCTCACATCCGCCAAGAATTTAATTGCACCCGCAGCCACCTATTAAAACCAATCCTCTATACATGTGCTTCTTACACTCTGAATCACCCGTTCTCTAAGCTTTTCCAATCCAACATATATCTCTAAATAATTAAACTCAGACACTTGTTCCAGTAGCTCACTATCCAACAGTAATATGATAATTTGGAAAAGTGGGAAAATTTGTGAATCTCAATCACAACCATAATCTTACTCTTATCTATCTTTAACTTTCAAACCCCTCCTTTAAACACACTGCCAAATATGTAAACTTAACAAATCCTTTCATAACATATGAGGAGTGATCCGAAAACCAATTTAAGCATACAATAAAAGCTAGGTAAGCATCCTCCATCTCTTACAATCTCCCTCATTCTAACAAATCCCCTGCCACCTCCCGACTCTAATTCTTTCATAAACCCCATCCAGATATAAATTGAATAACCAAGGAAGGCATAATACATCCCGCCTCACTCCACTATAATATTAAAAAATCACCCTTAACAATTCATTTATTCCATTAAACACACGCTGACTATTTCGATCATACAAACTTTTGAGTTCTAAAATTTTAAAGAAAGCCTATTATATAGTTAAATATATATCACTAACATCTGATAAAGAACTTCCCTATTAATTCTATCAATACCCTTTTGCAAATCCATTAAACCTAAAATACAATAATTTATATCCTCTTTACTCTCCTCATTTATTCTCAATCATTTGTTTGTTTATATGTAAAGATTTGATCCACACATCCCATACCACTTTATAAACTCACCTTGTTCTTTACCAATTAGTCCCTCGGTTACTCGACGTAACTCTTTCGACCAAAATCTATTCTATATAATATATTATTATTATTATATATATATAATATAATATATATTAGTATATATATATAGTGGGTTATATATATATAATACTATAGGTGATCTTGTCGTGCCACTCTATATTTATATCTCTGTAGATTTTTTTCCTGTTCCTCAATACTGCATTTCACTTCATCTCTATATAACTAGGTATAATAGTATATTAATAATAGTATATATATATAACTAATAACTACAGAAATAAAATGTAAGACTATATATATATAATATTATATTATACTATATATATAAATATATTAATAGTTAGTTGGATTTTGTATATATATATATAGATATATATATTAATTATTTAATCCTATAGATTTGTTATAATCCTACCTAAAACTGTCCTGAGATGCCAATTTTACCGCATATTATATATTTTATTATATATTATAATATATATATAGTATATTATATAATATATTATATTATATATATATATATAGTAATAATATATGTATACTATATCTATCATATATATATATATATATCATAATATATAGTCTATATATATAGTTATATATAGTCCTCGTAGATATTTTAGATACTACTGCAATTTACGCATATATAGGTATATATAGTATATATATATACTATATATATTATATAGTATATATAATATATAATAGGAATACTATATATATTTATATACAATAGCTATAATATATATATATTATATATAATATACTATATATATATATTTGAGTTAGACTTGATAGAGTATTTCAGTTATTAAGTGAGATTTAGATTTCTATTTTAAATATTAGTTTTTTTTTTTTTATTTTTCATCAGTTTTAGTTAATTTAATATCTAAGTTTTCGATCGGTTATTAGATCGCCGGCTTTTCAGAATAGTCTTTCATTTTCAATCGATGTTGCTGGGATAGCAAGAAATCTTTAGCTACTTTTACTAACAGTATTGGAAGCGAAAAGGCCTTCCTTTGCCTTGCGCAATATATGTTTGTTAAGATGTCGAAATCAATTGTTCTTTTAGTTTTGTCCTTTGATAATTATTTCTTGTTAAAGTTCGAGTTCATTATATGAGATGAATCTACAGAGTATATCAGCTATCGCCGCAGTAACTATCGCTAGAGCATTGTAAGTGCTAAATTGTCAACATTGATATATGCGAGAGTCTTTGAAATATTATATCATGGCTCAACAGTTTTCGAAGAAAATAGTCTTAGATCTCAGCTTTCGTAGTTTAGTTGGTGATTCTACAGTAACGTCCGGTTCCCGGGATTTTCATATTTTCCTTAAAAAAGTTTCGTATGTACATTATAATAATTCGCCGAAAGTCAGAAATCCAGAAAATATTTTTTTCTTAAATTTTGGTCCAAGTATGTTGACATAAGACAAATTAGGTTTTGAACGTAGGGGATTGTCTTTGATTAACTTCATTTTGTTTGTTGCTTTAAGACCTTTTTGCTGTTTTGCTTCATGGCATTTTCTATTGATGATAATATGAGGAGGGCTTATAGCATAACAGTTGGAAGCAATTAATCGAAGATGTAGGAATATTACGTTCCACCAATTTGCGATGGCTTCTTTGAAGGTCTCAGAATTTCTTGCATTTTCTATTATTATTTTTCATTTGGTCTTATAGCCAGGGATGGATGGAAGTTTTAACTTCAAAGCTGCAATTTCTAACTGCTCTGCTTGGCTGACAGCTTCGTCTATCATAGGTAATGAACTATTTCATCTTGTTTTACGATCTCTCGTAATTTTGGTTGGATTATGTGAAGTATTTTTTTCTGATTTATAGATTAAGGTGTTGTCATATCAAATTTTCCAGGGTCTGTTTGATTTCTCCCAGCAATTCATAAAAACGAATCGCCGCGTTTTACAACAATGGTTTTTTTGCCTTCTTTTGCTGAACTAAACTGTGGTTTTGGAAATCAACGTGGGAATCAATACAAAGGTTATAGTTATGTTGCAATGCAAGGTATTCTTTTATTTCATTTCTGACATGCTTTAGATAAGCATTTGCTTCCATTATAAGTAACAGCAAAGAAAGGCATTCTAAATTTAAGTTCTTGAAAACACTTATATATTTGAAGCACTTATGTTTATCAGCCTGTATGAGATTCATGCACATGGAATGGGCATCCGATACAAAAACACCTTCCGTTTCATCAATTGAGTGTGAAGATAGGGCTAAAACTGACTTTGATTTTTTGGTGCATGTCCATAAATCGATATGTTTTAAAAGGCATTAGTGATTAAACTTAGATCCTCCAGGACTGGCTTGACAACATGGCTTTGATTTTTGTCTCTGTCGTCGTGCCATTTACATGATTGCGTTGGCAATTGCTCTTCGTGTGCGGGCTTGATATTCAGGATCGACAATATTTATTTATGAGTTTTGCTTAATATATAAATATATATATATATAATTATTATTTATATATATATATAATGTAATATACTATTATATATATATATATAACATATGAATAGTATTATATATCTATTTATTTAATGTTATAATATTACTATATATATTTATTATATATACTATATATTAATATAGTATAATATATATATATATATAATTAGTATATAGTAATATATATATATAGTATATATATATAGTATTGTATTGTATATTATATTTTATTATTATATATTTTTTATATTATTATATATTATATTATATATATAATAGTATATATATAATAAATATATATATACTGTCATATATAGTATATATATATATTATATATATATATATATATGTTTATATATTATATATGTATTATATGATATAATAATTATAGTATATATGATATATTATATATGAGTATATGGGATATATATATATATATGATATAGAATATTATATATATAATAGTAATAAATAATATATATATGATATATATATATTAATCGATATATATATCATATAATATAGTATATAATGTATGATATATATTATATTTGTTGTTGACAAAATTAGTAAGTAAGGTAGGGGAATGGAAGCGGGATGTCGGATTTCAAAAATCTTTTCACAGGGTGACTCTATGGTACATAAAAGATGTTCTTAGGGTGAAATGGAATTTTTTATTTTTTGTTTTTTTAATGATCTCAGGTAGCAACCTTACGGATTTAAGAAAAATTTCCAATTTCGCTAGACAAATAACCTCACCTAACGGCTAAGCATCAACCTGTGAATTTTTTTTTTAAATGGGCGAGAAACTAACGCTGAAATAAAAATGAAGTTTTTTTTTTTATGAATGTTTTTTTTCGCATTTCACCTCTTAGATAAATTTATTAATTTGTGTACATATGTTATATTTTTTTTTTTAAAATTCACGAAGTTCCGTTCCGTGTGTCACCGTTACTAACTTTTTCATATATATAGGTTGGATCCTAGTATAGATTTATGTATATATATGTATGTTTTTATATAGTATACAAAAAAAACGCTTATATATTAGTATATATAATATATATATATATATATATATGTATATATATCAATTAACTCTCATCCCTTTATATAATATAATAGTAGCTATATTATTAATGTATTGATATATTATTTTATATATATATATTATTATACACTATTATATATATAGGTACTATAAGTAGTATATATATACTATAGTATATAATATAATAGTATGATATTATAGGATAGTGATATGGTATATATTCTATATATATAAGTATATATATATATTTATACATATATATCCATATATATTATAATTTATATTATTATATATATATATATATATTATATATTATAGTATTATATATATATAGTAGGTATAATATTATATATATATAATATATATTAGATATTATATATAAATTATAGTTTTAATAGTGTATTATATATTATATTAATGTATATTTGGTGAAACTTACTTAACAGCCACAAGTTAATACTGAAAATTATTGAATGTTCTTTATTATCATGCCAAGAGCATACAAACAACGCTTGTTATTAAACCCTTATATGGCTAGTAGTGGTGGGTTTGTGTTTGATGGAGATTTGAATATTTAGTATTTCTATCTTCCGTAGCACCTTAATTATTTGAGTATAAAAGGGTACTAATTTACTGCTCTCAGTATTAATCACTATCCAGTCCCTCAGGAACTATATAATCTCATAAACGACTTTGTTATATCTTCAAAACTTTCCAAATCCAATCAAATACATCATTCACTCGCTTCCGTTCTTGATCATCTTCAACATAGTAAAGAATCACTCTATTACTTTTTACTTGCGCGCTTAATACTCTCAAATTTCATATTTACCTGTTCATCTATACTTTATTTCAATGGTCTCACTACACACTCCTACTTGGTCCTCCTAATAATTTGACTCTGTACTCATCCCAAAATTTCTATTCCTGATTTGCATCCAACAGTTAATATACTCAGAACTATTACCTTTATATCATTACTGCCAATGTTATAACACAGATTTTTTGAAGGTTGTTTTCTATCTCATTATCCACACTCATCCCTCAATGAAATACCATTTCAACAGTTACGAAAGCACCATCCCCATTCATTTTCTTAGAAGATTCCCCTTATCTCATTCTTAAAATCATATTCGAGCTTTCACTTCAGCAGTAGATGAAAGAATGTCCTTATCTCTTCTCGAAAGTAATTCCCATTTTTCAATATCTCATACCTTTTATAAAAAAAAAAACCTGTAAATTATAATTTTCTTAAATTTTTTTCTTCTTCTCAACTGATCTTATGCGACATTCGTATAGAGTATTATTATTTTTTACTTAGGCCCTAACTTTACTTTTAGGCAAACAAAATCTTTTCTTTTACGTTTTCCTTTCTTTACAACTTAGTAAAATATTTATACACCTTAAGCCTGTCTATTTTTTTTAAATTTTCTTGAAAACACCACGGGCTTAAGACACTAACAATCGTAATTTACGGATTCTTATTATTATAAACAATATACCAAAAACTCTACCATTTCTTGCGTCGAGGCACTACACTTTAACCAACTATTCTTCATTTATTTGCTTTTACAGCATTTAATGTTTACAGTTTCATCACATTTGTTACACGATGACAACTGTAAGCGTATCCCTATTTGCAGAGTGGCAAACTAAGATATAAATACTTTCCGTTCTTTCTCCTCTACCGCCTTCCTTTCTAATCACCGTTAACTATCTCCCAATATCCAAGCCTCACCACTTACTATTATTTTACATAAAACATATATGATCAAGCAGATAATACTCCATCTAACCCCCGTCACCTAAGATTTAACATCTCAACCCATTACTTCAATACTTCTTCACCAAAAAATAGATTCAAATCATTCACTTTTCCTTATCTGTTATATCATAGCTCTACCTACAACCCATCTCTAATATTCTTAATAAATTCTCTAGTGGTTTTAAAGAAAGTATTACTTAACACACATACCTATTCTCTCCTCACAGAAATCCATCGCCTTCCTACCATTCCATTTCTCCCGACACTACCAAAGTCATCTGTATTTAACACCCTTGCTTTTTTTGATCACCTATCTCACCATTTAGGTCACCACCCAGCAAAATCAATCTGAAACTCCTACTTACTCCATTCAAAACATCATTCAATATAAAGCGTCACTTGTTATAAATCTCTTCAACATTACCATGATACTCCAGGATAAGCCATATGTCAAACAACTATACACATACTTTGACTTTCAACTTAAATTAATACCTATTAGAATTCTAGTATTCACCCAAACAAAATCTATCTACCATAGCTCTGTACCAAGTCACTCATCAGAATTGCAACTCCTATCTCTCCCCCCTCTCATAATCTCTTTCAACACCGAGCACATATAACATTTCATACCACATATCACTTTCTTCACAGTTTTATTTTCATTTTCAATATATATATATATATATATTATTATATATATATATATATATATGATAACTATATAATATATATATATTATATATAGTATATACTTTTTGATATATATAATTAATGTACATATTATTAGTATATATATATAATATATTATATATATATATATATATATATATATATATATTATATAAATATATATATATATATAATAGTATATTATATATATATATATAAACCTTTATTCCCAGCAAAACTACACAACTTTGGTCCTGCTTCAAAAAATTTAGAAAGGATTATAAATAATTATCATACACAGAAATTCTTTATTAAAATCTCTAAAACAAAATACACCACAGTACCCAACTCACACATTCAACACAACACACACATGAAACATTAATAGCATTGACGTAGCCCTGATATAAAACAGGAAAAGCTCACAATACCTCAAACGCTCAAAAACAACCATTTTTTATGATATGACTCCATTTGCTCTAACACAACCGGAAACCATACTCTTTAACGCTAAATCAAAAACAACCTATCCTACCATCAACACCACACCGAAACCATCAACCTACTAAATAACCTTATCCTTAATATCCAATAATTTACTATTCTCATCAATAACATCCCTCACAATTTGATAAACATATACATCCCCTATCCCACATCTCGATACTGCCCGTACAATTACAAACCAAACTTAAACCCTACCAACACAATATACAATCCTAATAATGGAGGCCGACTTCAATCTATCACATCTGCCTGAACAGAAGAAATGAATATCCTAGAGACAACCGAAGAATTCACATTCTCGAGGAACTTGACTCCTTAAATATATTAAATTACAACAACCTTCCTACTCGATTCCCTCCCCAACCAAACCAAACCAAGAAATCTCCTGATATTTATTGCCTTATCATCTCCGTCTCTCTTTACCAACACTACATGGAATACAGAAATTGATCTCCCATCAGACCACATTCCAATAATAGTCACGTATCAAACAGCAAAAATAGCCAACCCCAAGATAACTTAAACTTTTACAAATTACAAAAAAGCAAACTGGCAAAATTTTGCCCAACACATCGAATCTCACCTTCCAACCCTGGCAATCAACAACCACTCTCTACATAAATCCATAGATAATCTTACTAAATTAGTCCAAAATGCCTCCAACCGTTACATACCAAAAAGTCATAGAAAACACTATGACCCCTCTCTAACACCCGAAATCTGTAACTTGATAAAACAAAGAAACAAGTGTCAACAACAAAAATTTCGAGTGCTTGTTGCGAATCATATTGTCGGCATAAATACCAAATCTCCCGATCTTTTTGTCCATCCATAAACTGAATTCAAGCGCCATCAAATGGACCTACTTTTGGGCAGGCCTGAAGAGGGAAGAATATGGCATTTAATAAAACGCCTCCATAACTCCCAAAATAACGCTTCACCCACAAATGAGGCATTAAGAGGACACAACAATTCCCTCCTCTCTCACAAATAAACACTGCAATATCCTAGCATAACACTAATTCTAATATATTCAAAAACCCAATCACTCAAATAATAGAAAAACAATGCGCAAACTCAAAACAACTCAACTAGAAACTAACCTTAATCCCCTATTTTCTACACAAGAAATAACTAAACTTATTAAAACCTTAAAAAACTTCCCTGCCACCGGCTCCGACAACATCTCTAATCTACACATAAAATGCTGCTATTATCATTCATTACAAAACATTTTAACTATATTCCCTGACTATATTCCTCCACACTGGAAAAAAGCAATCATCATCCAATTCTCATCCAAAAAATTCTAAATTCTCTCTTTCATTACAATTACAAGAAATGGCTATCTAATTTTATATCTGAACGAAAAGCTCAAGTATACAGTAACCATATCCTACGAACTTTATCCCAACACAATTTCAGCAATGAAACAACTACATTGTCAGCAGCATTCAAACAATTCCTTAGAACTAAAATCAACTATGATTCTATGATTCAACAGTCTGGTATCCTCTAACTCCCAACTAATAGAAACAAACTACAAATAATGACAAAATACCGCCCTAACGTACAATTACGCTGCCTAAAACACCCCTAATCTCAACACCTGCATGAAAGAAAACTAAAAATTCTACGCCATCGCGGGACCGGGTAATCGATATGATAGGAACTCAATCTACGCCAAGACTCTTGACCCCTCTCAACCCATTTCATAACTATCCCTTCAAGAAAACTCTTACTTCCCAATTAAAATCACCTCCATCTTCCGCAGCCATCTACCATTTCGAACGTTTTAGAACAGTCCCTCTCCAATACCCCCCCCCAAAATAACATTCCTCTCCCAAAACATATTCAAACATATTTTACATAGCAATTCCTCATTCAACCGTTCCTCCTCAATCACCTCTTAAACTCGAAACCACCCTCCAGATAATACTCTACACAAAGCATCATTCCAAAGAAAGAGCCAAGTACTCTTTCTAGATTAAGATCGGGCATCACCGGACAGTCAAATAAGACACAAGGTTTGCGACCCCAAAGACGCTCCATCTCCAATTGTCAAAGTCTAATTAATAGAAACTGAACTGTTCAAATACCTACTATTAAGATCCCCACACTAACTCCTAAGAACACACTACCAAACATTTCTTCCTGAGAGACCTGTGCTCCGCTCGGTGGAGGTTGCCCGGGTTTCCTGGAAATGGAAATGGACCCCCCAAATAAGGAGAGCCCAGGGGCAATATATATATATATATATATATATATATATATATATATATATATATATATATATAATATATATTATATATATCATTATATATATATATAAATTATATATATATATAATATACTATATATATATATATATAATATATAATATATATATTATACCATATATATAATATATATATATATATATCATATATATATTATATAATATATATATATATAATATATATATATTTTTATAATATACTAGTTATATTTATATTATATATATATAATATATACTATTTATTATATATATAGTATAGTATATATATATACTAATAATATAATAATATATATATAATATATATATATATATATATATATCTATATATATATTATATAATATTATATATAATATATTAATTATATAATATATATATATATTATATAATAGTTATATATAATATATATACTATATATATATACAGTTTGTATACATTCGGTATATATATATATATATATATATATATATACAATATATATTATATAATAATATATATATATAATATAATTATATATATATATATATAATATATATATATAACTATTATAAATAATATATATATATATATATAATATATAATAATATAATATATTATTATATATATATATATATATAATATATTAAATATATATATATAATATATTATAATATATATATATAAATATAATATAATATATAATACTCATAACCCTTCTCCCACATTACTGTGGAAGGTGGATGTTCAGTTGACAAATTGAAATAAATGTTCACGTAAATTTGTAATTATTCAAGGTTGCTTATTTTTTCGGTACCCTAAAACTGAACTTTCCCATAAACCCTTTTCTCAGTGCACCTATCCATGAGTTATAGTCCTATTCCCTTCATTCATAACTAATTCCCTTCGCAGGTTAATAGCTCCCTTATCTCCATCAACACACACCCACCTCCAATTGGATTTTACCCTCCTCATTATTTCCGTACCACTTCCGGACATGAAGAACCATCGTTAATCAACTCATATTATAAATTCAAAATCATCTTATTCCTAATCACGTGTACATAACACAAATACATAATCATATATAGCCCTTAAGTATCCTATAACCGGTGTCAAAAATCAATAAATAACGACTTAAACATCATAATTAAACATCAAAATCTATAACATAATAACAACATTTGATTTTGCTCTTATCAATCTCCTTTCTTTACTGCCAACAAATATTTTCGTAAAACCTTTATTTCCAAAACTCTCAACTTCCTTTTTATTTTACATTTTGTTTTAATGACCCCACGTCTCACATCTATACAGAACAGTGTTAGAACAAATACATACTAAACCAATTTTCGTTTGTTCCCCTTCCATGTTAAATTTCTTTTGTTCCCATAAATCTCTAGGCCTTCTTAATACTCCTTCACGCCCGAAAGCCCAATATGCATTCCTTGAAGTACTAAAGAAAAGTTAGACCCCTGTTAAGCTTTCCATTCATTCCCTTTACGGATATCTAACACAAGATGTGAGAATCTAATTTCTCCGCCTCGGTTTCCTGTACTAGTTTCCATCCCTTTACTTTTTAGCTTGATTTATTTTTAATCCTAAAATTATATATATACTATTATATATATATATATACATAGTATATATAGTATATATATATATATATCAATAATATATATATATAGTACTATATATATAATATATATAATATATATAACACACGGTAATATAATTTGTAATCCTTATAATATATAAATAATATATATATATAAATATATAATATATATATATATATAATATAATAATAATATATATAATATATATATTATATATATTATAATATATATATATAATAAACAAGGGTGGAATTAATTTTTAATCTCTTATATATATATATAAATATATATATATTATATCATTATAATATTATAATATATATATATATATATATATATATATATAATATATATATATATATATAATATATATATTATATAAATATATATAATTTACTATATACTATATTTTTTTCTTTTTTTTATTTTAGAGAGCGGCGGTCGCGAGCGGCGGTGTCACGCACTTGGACTCCACCCACTGACAACAGATGACACAAAACACTAGGAGCTATATTATTGTATTTTATATTATATATTAATATAAATTATATATATATAATATAGTATATATAAATATTATTATTTACTAATCACATATATATATATATACACTTATAATATATATATATATCATATATTAATATAAAATTGGATATTGTAGAGAATATTGATCCCAACGTTTTTGAAACAAGCGCGAGTGTGCAATAACTTCTGCAACATATCATAGAGTAGGTGACAGTAAAAGGGTAAGATAATCATCACACAGCTCAACAACGATTGAAACAGATAGTATTATTAGAATGAAGAGGGGGAGGGGTTTTGGGGGGGGTTTAAATCTGAGGACCAAAAAAAAAAAAAAATTTTTTTTGGCTGCCAAGGATAAATTTTATCGAATTATAGTCACCATCATACCAATAGACTATGATTATATATATTAGTTTTTTCCCAAATTTGGGCCTCTAGTTCCTTTGAAAGATAAGGTTTAGATTTTATCTATTACAAAATTTATAATATTGCATATTTTAGATAATAGATTTTTTTATTCCTTTTTAAGGGGCTTACCTTTTATATATACTTTAATTTATATATATAATATATATTATTATTATAATATAATCAAACACCTATGAGTACTTCACGAAGGCCTGTTTGAATAACCCAATAGTTATCTGCTAACATCTATGTGAATATTGCCTAGGAGAACCAAGAGAAATATTACTAAACTTTGAGTAGAAGCAGCTATCTAGGGCATAATTTGGATGAAACTTGAGACCAAGATAATCTTGGGCTCCCCATACTGGGTCCTTTAAAACGTGTGTCGAAAATCTAAATACGTCAGTGGAAAAATGGACGAAGAAAAAAGGTTTAAAAATTTGGTGTGCTATGGTATGGCGGGAGCTAAAAGAAATCACCCACAGTGAAACTGTTATTTTTTGTTTGGTAATGTGAAAAGTATCAAATCGTTTATCAAAGAGAGAGTAAATTGAGTATCCGGATTTGGATCGGGTTACACACTCCCGACGATGTTATCATAGAATGATAATCAACTCCCAGACCTAGCATTTTCTTGAATGAAGAAAGAATTCGAGAGTTTAGTGTGCACCGTGGATAGTGGTAAAGTGAAATATGAAGAAAGTACTTACTATCAACAGCAAAGTTTCCCAAGGAAGAGATCAATGATTTATAGATTAATCTCTCAAGCAAGATTCCTGAAAGCTTTTTAGCATCTTAGACTATAAAGAAACTGTCTACAAGGCCGATGTATCTATTATTATCCGGAAGACATAGGTAGTAACTTCCATATTAATGATTAAAGAAGAAGACCTAGTACCCTGTAGACACAGCAGTGGTCCTACTCAACCTTGAAATAGCTAAATACGGACCAGAAATATAGAGAGAGAGAGATTTGTTTATTTATATATAGTTCAACGAGAAGCTTGAGGTGTGTTTTATTGTACAATGCCAATAGTTATGCATCGATTCCAATAGGTATACAAAACTGAAAGAGGAATTATGAAAATAAAAGTGTTATAGAGATGCTTAGATATAATGACAGACAATTCCAGTGGTCTAATTATGCCGTTGAATATATATGAAAGATGGTCAACATCCTTACTTGGGCATGCAAAAGCGGATATACTAAAGTCTTGTTTCATGTTGCTGGTGGGATAGTAGGGCTAAAGAAAACCACTGGGAAAAAACGTTGTATGACCTGCTAGGGAAAATATGATTGTAGGTGCATCAAATATCATTAACAGTAAGAACCACTGAGGTTGACAGCGAAAAAAAATTATATTTTTTCCCATTAACCAGGACTTTCCACATTCAAACTAGGACTGATGAAAGCAATTTGTTAGGGGCCCTAGACAAAGATGGTGAATGTTTCAAAAATATATTTGGGGGCAAGATTTTTTTTTCTCCACTCGGGGTTGAGTATGGAGAAACTCAAAGCTGGTCTCTGTAAGCAGGCCCTCAAATTCGCACACAAAAATCATCAAAAGAGATGGATGACAATTCTCATGCATTCACTAAATTCTCCATGACTGATATTGAAAAGCAATTATTGCCTGGGAAAAGTTTTGTTCTTTGGTTGTTGTTGGTGTTGCCACATCCCCTTCTATTTCTGCCAACTATGTAGAACTCGTACCGAAAATGCTTTCAGACTTCAAAAATTTGAATGCTAAATGAGCATAAAAGTTCACTTTCTACATAAGTCACTTAGATCGGTTTCCGAATAATCTAGGATGTTATAGTGAGGAACAAGGGGAGAGGTTCCATCAAGATATCAAGGTGATGGAGAAAGATACCAAGGAAGATGGGATACACAACATGATTCAGACTATTGTTGGAGCCCTTCAACGTGAATTGTCCCACAATTCTTGACACACAGAAGACAATCATATAGAAAGGACTGCGATTTGTAATGCATTAATTGTGGTTTCATTGTACTGAATTGAATGTTTTTGACCTATTAGCATTTTATTTAATTACTCATTAACAATTTGATATACATCTTTCGTGGTTTTTTATTGTGGAATTAATTAACATCCACAAAAATAGACTTAAATTTATTGTTATTAAATGTATTTTTGTTGACCACCCTGTATCTCAAAAACTAGAGCCAACCTAGGAAAACGGAGGTCAATTATTCGATCAGGGCACAAGTTACCTATAAAATGACCTTCAAATGTTTGCCGCAGAAATGTTTGTTGGCCAGTTGTAATTCCGTAACCCCTTAATAATAGCACCCGTGGAAAGCTCATAACAAGTAAACATCTAAATATAGTTAACAATGTGTTTTGACAAAAGTCAGGGTTTCACAAACTATCTTGAGCCACAAGTCTGGTAAGAATGCTTGGCCAAACATGATGTCGAAGTGGCTTCATCACTCCTCGTGTAAACGGGCGATCATAGCGAGCAATTAACCATAGCTTATCTGTGGAGGGTACGTACGTAACGTTTTTCAAGTACAAACGTATAACGGTATATTTTTTTCATTATTATCTGTGACGATGGGGGGGGGTTCCGAATTTATCTGGCAAACCGGCAGACGTGTTATTTGCGTATGAATGAGAGAATGGGAACGGTCAGGTAAGAAAAGAAAGAATGTAATCGCGTAACAAATATCCGAATAAGAAGACATATACCTCACACACCTTCTCCTAGATCTTTGGAGATTGAAGTAAACTGGAGATATGAAACCTTCTACTGCCAGACTGTAGGCATTCCTCATGTCCTTCGTACATGACACCGCCGTGAGTGGATCACTAATTCTCCGGGCCGTTGTAAGAGAATCGCAGAGGTCCAATTCAGAAAGCCCTACGCGGTGATAAATCGAACCATCGTGGAAAACGCATTGCGTGATGAGAATCTAACGTGTACAGGTCTCACACGCAATGATCTGACCACGTGTGGAGATTTTGAAAAGTGTTACAAGCAAAAAGCCAAAAGCCAAGTTCCACAGTA
>JABUQX010067697.1:2500-5000 GCA_015478945.1 Trachelipus rathkii
ACATACAGTTAGTTGGTCGTCTGTGCTTAACATGTGGAATGCTGTGTATTTTTCTTGTTAAAATATATATATATAATATATACTATATATATATCTATATAATATATATAATATATATATATATATATATATATATCAGTAATATATATATTATATAGTATAAATATATATACTATATATATATTATAATAAATATATATATTATATATATATACTATATTATATATATAGAAATAACATTCAGTTTAGTGATATTAAATTTTGAGATCTTAAAATAACGAGAATGCACGGCATTGTAAATTCGGCGGACCAGTTTTGTTACGTGTGCTGGCTGGCTTACTTTTTTCTGACAAAAACGTCGGATCTCAATCAATAAAGGCTGCAATAATCGCCGCCATATTTCGGTATCCCAGTTAGGAGACCAGTGACAGCACTGGGCTCAGCACATTGTCTGCAATACATGTGATGTGCCCTACGCTGATGGATGAACAAAACAATACATTCTATGATGCCTTTTGCCATTCCAATGATTTGGAGGGAGCTCTCAAATCATGTAAACGATTGCCATTTCTGCATGATACCTCCCGTCAGTCATGGCATGTCAAGAAAAAAAAGCGACTGTAAAGTACCCTAAAATCCCGTCAGCCATCCTACCAGTACCCCATGCAGACGGTTTGCCCATACCAATTCCTAAAGTTTCCTCCAGTACACTACAATCTGGAGTCAGACGTAGCTGAGGATTGTGGAAGTGAGGAACCACCTTGTCCTTCCTCATCAAATGATCCGGATTTTGTGGTTAACACTCGAGAATCTTGTCAGCCAAAATTGTTTTGTCAAGCTGGATTAAATGATTTAATTCGAAACCTAGACTTACCTAAAGTCAAATCAGAGCTTTTGGCATCAAGGCTTCAAGAAAGGAATCTCCTACTAACCTAATGTTAATGTATCCACATACAGAAATCGCCAACACGATCTGAATCAATACTCTCGAAATGAAAATTCTCTTGTTGCCTGTTGTAATGTGCCTGGTTTGATGAATGCTTTGCATTTAGAATACAAGCAGAACTGGAGACTATTCATAGATTCTTCTAAGATGTTTAAAAGCTGTATATAATGGCAATTCTCTTCCTTCAATTCCTATTGGACATTCTGTGCATATGAAAGAAACGTATTCAAATATGAAAGCACTTCTTATTGCAATTAAATACACCGACCATCGCTGGCACCTCTGTGGAGACTTGAAGGTCATTGCAATACTGTTGGGCATGCAATTGGGATACACCAAGTACTGCTGTTTCCTCTGTAACTGGGATAGTCAGGATAGGTCTTCTCATTACAAACGTAAGATCTGGCCAGCTAGGGAAAATCTCTTGCCAGGTGAGAAAAATGTCCAGCATCCTCCTCTGGTATGACGGAAACAAAATTCTTTTTGCCACCTTACACATCAAACTGTGGATCATACAAACTTTGTGAGAAATGGACCAGGATGGTAGAAGGTTTCAGTACCTCAAGAAACAATTTCCAAATGTCAGATGCTAAAGTTAAGAAGGCATCTTCGTTGGGCCGCAAATTTGTAAACTTCTTAAGGATGTTAACTTTTAGCTAGTTCTTGCTGGCCATGAGAAAGCCAGGATGGAAAGCCATCTTAAAGATGTGTTCATGGCTTCCTAGGAAATCGTAGGGTTGATAACTGCGTTGATATTGTGGATACACTTCCAGAAACGTATCGTCAATTAGGGTTCAACATGTCACTCAAGATCCATTCCTAATCTCACCTGAACTTTTCCCTCAAATGGCGGCGTGAGAAGCGCGTAACATGTGAGCGATTTCATCAAGAATATATTCTATGAATGGAAAAAAGGTAAATCAAAGGTAAATGGAACGCCCTTCATGCTTGCGGACTATTGCTGGACAGTGGCAAGAGACGCCCCAAAAACCATTCACAAGCGAGTAGCAAAGAGATGTCTATCAAGAAGATTAAAACCATTAAAATGTGAGGTTCTGATTATAATGACCGCGCAAAAGTTAAAAACATTACCTAGGCAAAAATATAATTGGTCACATAAAATTTATTTCACATATTTGGTAGTTGTGTTACTTATTTTATGACATAATTAAAGAGCTTGCAATTGATATCTTTTCGAAGTTAACATGTAAAGTTATGTTATTTTTTAACTATGTAATGAACTTCAACACCAGCAGCCTAATACAGAAAATTATTATCAAACTTTGTATTCTCGACTCAAAAAAAAAATAAAGTTAAAGGGAGAGATATGTTCTCCTCTACTTTATATTTTTCAAATTACAAATATGTTGACCAGTGTTATTTGTAATATAAACCATTTGTTATTTTTTTTATTTCTGTTTATTCCAAAACCAACGTTGGTTCATTACACGTGTTTAACTTTTATGAGAAATCGCCTTCGTTTATGCACGAAATTCATGCTAAAAACCAGGCTTAAGCATTTCTTATCGAGCGTAAGCACAAATGACAAAAACA
>JABUQX010067697.1:12500-21043 GCA_015478945.1 Trachelipus rathkii
ACAGATGGTGCCATTTTGAAAATTGATAGACTGATACAGATAATATAGGAATAATTGATATTAAAATATTTAAATATTTAATTACTATTAATATACAGAAAAGTAGTAAAATTACCAACACTTACGGGTTAAGGGGTACAGTATTTAAATGATTATCTCAAGAAAATTTATTTATATTGATATTCGATATATTGAAATTTAAGGTATTGATAAATCACTACCATAAATGTATGATCAATCTTAGGCTTAACTTTATGAATGAGGTAGAAATTACTTTTTAGAGTAAAATATTTAATTTTTTTTATTTTTGGGTATATAAAAATTTTGTCTTTATAATTTCAATAGAGTAGAAATAAGAAATGTTCCACCAGAAACAAAAAATTATTGAAATTTTTAACACATTTATTCTTGAAGACTTTGAATTAAATTTTAATGTGAATTTTTTAGGAAATATTTTTTTATTTTTTATTTTCTTTTTTAATTCTTAGAAGTTTATTTTCATTAAAATAAATAAAAAATGGATATCAAATCTGAAATTGAAATGAAGAAGATTTAGATTCAGAAAATTACTCTTATCAACAAAGTTCTCAGGTTGTTTATACACACACAATATATATATATATATATATATATATATATATATATATATATATATATATATATATATATATATATATATATATATATATATATATATATATATATATATATATATAGCGTCAGGCAGGGTGACCAGGTCCGCCTTTTTTTGTGGGGTGAATTGGTCCACTAAATATAAAAAGAAGAAAAAAAATTATTTTTGCTCATTCAATAGCCACGAGGTAGTACTACAAGTTTTATTTAGATTATCTTTAATTCTAGAGAGTTTTTATATTTTTAAAAAATATAATATATTAGGGTATAAAATGTCCTTAAATAGAATTTCACTTTTGAAAAATGAGTTTTTTTAACTTTGTTATAAAATGAAAAATTGTGGATGGATTTTAATTATTTTTTCAGTGTATACAGTTAAGTATGTTAGCTTTAAACTGGCAAAGTTGGGCCACCATTGTTATTCTTATTTTATGTATTATTATTGACATTTTTATTATGTGTAGTTTTTTTTTTTTTTTTTTTTTTTTTTTTTTTTTTTTTGTTAAATTATTTTTGAGGTGTGCTGCTTAACGGCCCGAGCAGGACTGGGAGCCAAGCCCAGGAGAGAATAGCTCACATTCTCCACCCGACCAGTTGCGAACCTGGGACTTTGTTTGGCAAGTGCTCTAACACTGAGCTATCGGGCGCTTATATAAATAAATAAATATATTTAAAAAAAATATATATACACATATATATACACATACACATACATATATATATATACATACATACACATATACACATATACATATATATATATATACATATATATATATACATAAATACATATACATAACCTAAATACATATACACATACACAACATATATATACAAATATAAATATCACTACTATTAATAATACTATCACTATCATTACTATCATTATCACTACTATCACTATCACTGCACTATGTTTTAATATTAATATTGATATGACTACACAATATTTCACAATATATTATTATTTACCACTATTAACTATATTAAGAAATTTCATTAACTAATATTACACTGTATTATTATTATCATTATCACCACAATCACTAATATTACTATTATTAGGTTTGTTATATATAATTCACCATATATTAATATTATTTAAAACTATTCAACATATTAAAAATTAACATTAACATTATTATTACTTATTATTATCACCAAAAATCACTGTTATTTCTATTAGTATGTTAAACGATATATCACCACCATTCGCGGAAAGATAAATGTGATAGAAGGGGTTTTTAGCTACCAGTGGAAGAGAATTTGGAAAATTTACTTCATATGACTCGACGATAGACTTGGGAAACGCAGCTCCACGTTAATCTGCAATTTAGTATTTTAAATTTCTTCTTTATAATTTTATATTTGTATTTAATTATCCAAAATAGTCAAAAGAAATGATTTCAAAAATTTTGTTGCTCCTCCAACCCAGATTACAGATGAAATAAATTTAAATGTTTAAAAATTTACATTTTTAAAATCCAAAATCGTAATTTTCTTTTTCTTTGAAATTTCTAGCCACCATGAATCAATCAAATGCTTTCTTTCTTTCTCTCTTCTCTTAAAATAGTCCAAACAAATCTTCAGTAAATTCCCAGATTCGATTTCATCTCTTCAATAAATCGCCTCTGAATATCCTTCTTCTTTCCAATCTCTCTCTCTTCTGGTCCCTCTGTATTTCGCCTCCCCTCTGGTTTCCACTAAGTCCACACTCGTCGAGAGTCGAATCATATAATTTTAATATAATAAACAGTTACTTATAGGTATATTAAGTAAAAATTAAAATAAAAAATTTAATTTATATGAAAAATATGAATTCCAAAAAGTGTCACAATTCATCCCACGAATTTGGTGAATTGGGCCACCACATTTTATTCTTATTTTATGTATCATTATTGACATTTTTATTAGTTATTACTAATTTTAATATAATAAACAATTACTATATTAAGTAAAAACTAAAATATAAAATTAAATTTATATATACATAAAAGAGGAATTTAAACAGATGGCCCAATTCACCCCACAATGGTGGCCCAATTCACCCCTTAAAGGTAAGTCTAAATGAGCTTTATTTAAACTTTAATAAAACTATTATTATTAGAATTACATTATTATTTATTTGTGTACTAATGACCTACTGTATTGCCTTGATTTTCAGGAAAAAAAAAATTCTAAAAAGTGTATTAGGGGAAGTGGGGAGATGGTTATACCTAAAGTGGCCCACGTCACCCCTCCCAATGTTTTATATATATATATATATATATATATATATATATATATATATATATATATATATATATATATATATATATATATATATATATATATATATATATATATATATATATATATATATATATTTATATATATAAATATATTATATATATATCCCTATAGTTATATATATATATATATATATATATATATATATATATATATATATGAAATTGTTAATGGAGTGCCATAAAACAGTTTATCAAAGAGTAGTGGTTAGTTCTGAATAAAAAAAACTATTAAATAAGGAAGTTAATTAGTTATTCCAAAGAATTAAATAAAACCTTAATTGCAGTGAATGACCAGACATATCTAGAACATGACATGTGAAAGGAGGAAATATAAGGAGAGAGATTTAAAATTATAAATCATAAACAGAATGATACCAGAGAAATGAAGATGATGAGAAAAGGGTGAATTGTTTCTTAGGCATTTTAAATTTTTAAGAAGAGACTGCTAAAGAATTTATGAAAGATTTTTGATATAATGGAAGAATATATTAATGTGGGAAGTTATAAAGATAAAGAATGGAACAGTGGTAATGAAAAAAGAAGAGGTTATTGAGAGATGGAAGGAATATGTTGCAGAATAATTTGGAGATGATTAACCAACCTATTAACATCCACTCTATGGAAGATATGAAAACTGTTGTAGTGAATATTAAAACCAAAAGAGTTGTTGGTGAAGAGGGAATTGTGTAAAAAAAAATGCTGAAAACTTTGTGAAAATATGCTATTGAGAAAATAGGTTCTGCATATTAGATCTGTGAGTCTGGGAAAGAAACATTGTGACCAAATGTGTAACTTAGTTTCATTGTGATACGAAAACACGCAGATAATATTAACCTTAAAATATTTTTGCCATTAGTATTATGAGCCAAGTAACCCCTCCTCATATAGGGCTTTGCCTGTGAGTAGTTGCAAATGTGTTAAAAAAAAAAAAAATTGAAAGGTTGTGTTGACAAGGAATAGATTTATTCAGCAAATTTCTGTATAAAATATAAACATTATGTGTAGAAAATTTATTTAAAAATTGAATTGAAATATGAATATTTAATTGAAGAGAAAAGGAGGATTTTGATAACTGAAAAATATTAAGAATATAAAATGTTTGGGTTAGATTATAAAAATGAGCGTATTATTTATTAAAAGGAAAGTCCTCTCTCTTCTTCTTCTTCTTCTTCTTCTTCTTCTTCTTTTTCTTCTTCTTCTGCATAACTAATCCTAATTGTTTCTAATTTGAAATGGAATATAATAATAAATTTGAGCCACACTTACATTCAAAAAGAGAAAGTTTCAATAATTTTACAAATGAAATCTCATTTGTTTCATACATTTTGTGAGCTTATTTCTTGAGTATTCTTCAAAAAGTTTCTTAAAAAATAAAATTTAATAAATCTATTATATTAAATTCCAAATTGCCTCTTCCTTTCTCACACTCCCTTTTTCTAACGGTTTTTATACCAAAAGATTTTGCATCGTAGAATCAAAACATTCACCCTCCCAAAGATTTTTTTTTTTTTTTTAAGAAATCTGAAAAAGTTTTGTTATAGTATTTAATAATAATAATATTGGTAATAATAATATTAATAATAATAATTGCTGTAAACAAACAAACAATTTCTTCTTTGATGAAATAGTTAAACAAAAAATTTGCATTTATCCGACTAGTTTTCAACATCAACATCACTTAATTCTAAAGCACACAGAGTTTTACTCAAGCTATTAAAATCCATTTTAATTTAAAAAAAAAAAAAAAATTAAACGTGCTTTTATCCCCTAAGCAGGGGGAACACGGGGACCCCAGGGAAATCGAACTTTAAGGCCGGCTATCCCAAACCAGCGCCACTCAACGCGGTTCGCAGTCAAGTTTTAATTCTTGCCCCCAGGTAGATAAAACCCAACTGCTACGCGGAGGATTTGAACCAGCGTCCTCTCGTATGAGAGGCGGTGACTCAACCTCCTGCGCCACGAGGCGTTCTATTTTAATTTTAATTTAAATGTTTTAAATATTGCTGAGATATTCTGTATTTTCTTAATATTAAAAAATTTTGTGATAATCATTCGATACATTTCACTTGTATTCATCTCAATAAAAAGATGGTTTTTAAATATTAGTATTAGTCCAATCCAAACTCATGCTCCCAAATCATCTCCATTTCCTTCCTATTGGGTAGATTTTTTTTTTTTTTTTTTTTTATAAACATATTTGATCTTCAAATGAGATTGTCTCTTTTCAACTTGGCTTGATATTTGGTTGTTTTTATGTCCCTTTAGGCTTATTTACATCTTTTTATTTAATTTCAGATCTTTCCCAACAATGAAACAAACTTTGCTTTATCAGATAACATTAAAAATGAAGAATTAGACCAAAAGGCATCAATAAAGTCAGAAATGAGGGAACCAAATGTTGAATTTGAGTTTGATGAAGGACTTGTCAACATGGAAATCATAAAATCTGACAATCCGACGATTGCAGAGAAGTCAAGTGCTGAATATGTAGATGTATGTTGATTCTTTTGTTATTTTTTTTACTCAAATTAGAAACATATTAGGAGAACAGAAACTATTATTATTATTATTATTATTATTATTATTATTATTATTATTATTATTATTATTATTATTATTATTATTATGTTTGTGTTAGTATTGATCTGAAATACTTTGAGGTTTTGTGAACAAATGGATTCAGTTTATTAATATCCAATTTGTAATATTAAGACTGATCAAGTAATTAAAAAGCTCAGAAGAGCAAATACCTTAGGTAAATTTATGTATATAATGTTTTTGTGTGGTGTGTGTGTGTGTGTGTACCAATTACCAACTATTACCAGTGTTGATTAATCACCTAATTCCTGTGTACTGATAACTCATTTGTTCTCATGCTATTCATCAGAAGGACACTGCCTTTAGCAATTGCTGTGTGCATGTGTGTGTCATCTTCATACTACATTAGCTCTTCCTTTTTAATTTGTATTTGATTTAAATATGGATGGGGTAATGAAAGAACTAAAAGTAGGAGTGGCAGGGGAGGGGGATAGACTGATGGAGAATGGAAGAGAGTGGAGGGTGCACTGCTTATTGGACGCAGATGATTTGTTTTTGTTTGTCGAATCTGTAGAAAATTTGAGGGTATTGGTGGTTGGATTTGACAGGGTGTGTAAAATTAGGGGGTTTAAAAGTAAATGTAGGAAAGAGTAAGATGATGCATGAGGAGAGTCTGCAGTGCAAAATTATGTTGGATGGTAATCAACTGGAACAAGTTCTAAGTTTAAAGATTTAAACTATATGTTGAGCGAAAGAAAAGAACGGGTGATACAGAATGTAGTAGGATAGTTATGAGTGGTAGGAAGATGGCTGGTGCAATTAATCTCTGTTTAAGCAAGGGGACTAAGTCTTGAGTGCACTAGGGCTCTGCATGATGGTATGTTGTTACCGGTTTTAATGAATAGTAGCGAATTATGGTGAGGAATAAGTGGTATAGATCTATGGTGCAGTCTGTTTAGATAGATAATATGTTAAGGGCGTGTTAGGTGTGAGAAGAATTGATAAAATGGGGAATGGGCGTGTTAGGTGTGAGAAGAATTGATAAAATGGGGAATGGGCGTGTTAGGGGAGCTGTGTGGTGTGAAGAAAGAACTGAATGAGAGAATAAATGGGATTGTATTAAGATGGTTTGCTCATATGGATATAAGATATATGATAGTTGGTTGTTTAAGCACATGTATAGAGGTTAGTGTGTTGGGAATCGACCAGGTGGGCAAATGTATAGAGGTTAGTGTGTTGGGAATCGACCAGGTGGGCACATGTATAGAGGTTAGTGTGTTGGGAATCGACCAGGTGGGCACATGTATAGAGGTTGGTTTGTTGGGAATCGACCAGGTGGGCAAATGTATAGAGGTTAATGTGTTGGGAATCGACCAGGTGGGAGACCTAAGAAAAAGTGGATTGAGTCAGTAAAAGAATGTGTGTAAGAAAGGAATGTGAATTTAGCAGAAGAGAGAAGAATGGTGCATAATAGGAGTAAATGGCATAGTTTTGTGAGGGGGTGGGTATGGTTGTGGGCATGGCCGAAGGGATGAACCCTGAAATGAATGAGATACCACTGTGAGGGGTCTGCCACAGTGTTGTGAAGATCTAGGGTGGATGTTTGGCTGTGACGGGCTCGCACTTAAGAGTATGGAGGGAAGTTCTTTTCATCTTAGGTCACGTTCTTCTACTTAACTATTCAGTTTCCGGTCTCTCTCTCTCTCTCTCTCTCTCTCTCTCTCTCTCTCTCTCTCTCTCTCTCTCTCTCTCTCTCTCTCTCTCTCTCTCTTTTTTATTTTTCTTCTTCTTCTCCTCTCTCTCCTCTCCCTCCTCTTTCCCTCTCCCTCTCCCTCCTCCCTTTCCCTCCTCTCCCTCCCCCCCTCCCCCTCTCTCTCTCTCTCTCTCTCTCTCTCTCTCTCTCTCTCTCTCTCTCTCTCTCTCTCTCTCCTCTCTCTCTCTCTCTCTCTCTCTCTCTCTCTCTCTCTCTCTCTCTCTCTCTCTCTCTCTCTCTCTCTCTCTCTCTCTCTCTCTCTCTCTCTCTCTCTCTCTCTCTCTCTCTCTCTCTCTCTCTCTCTCTCTCTCTCTCTCTCTCTCTCTCTCTCTCTCTCATATAGTTTACCGTCAGATAATAATTACGTTTTGGGTCGAGATAAATTTAGAGTAATGCAAAATTAATCATTACGAATAAATTTTGTACCAAAAAGCCTCGATCCACCCCCTTTTATTTTATTCTGCAGTTATATATATATATATATATATATATATATATATATATATATATATATATATATATATATATATATATATATATATATATATATATATATATATATATATATATATATATATATATATATATATATATATATATATATATATATATATATATATATTGATGAAATAATTAGAGGTTGGGAAGGGGTTAGACTGATGGAGGATGAAAGAGGGTGGAAGGTGCCCTGTTTATTGTATGCAGATGATTTGGTTTTGTGTGGCGATGTAAAGGGGAGCAAATTCTTTTGATGAAGAATCTTGTATCTGGGGAGGATTATTATGATGGCAACATCGAACTTCGGGATCTCGCTTCTCCACATTCAGGATGGGATAAATTTTTGTTTTAGATTTTAATTTTGTTATTCCTTTTAAATTTCTGAATTATTATTGGTCTTTAAATCTATGTTCATCAGTGTATTATTTTTATTATAAATTTTGTCTCTTATTTTCTTATGTTCAATGCCTCTACTTTCTTATGTTCTTATTATTTTTATTATGAGTTTTTAATTGTTATTAACATTTATTATAGTTAGATTGTTCTTCAGGTTGCAAACCCTTCTAGTAGATCTCTTCGATGAAATAAATGTCTTACGAATTGTTTTCTAATTCTAAAGTTATCTTTGTGTAAATATGATTTTCAAACTTTAAAGGGGGAGGTAGGCTTTTACAGCCCAAGAATTCAGAAGGGGAAGGACTGGGTGAGAGTTGTTGAAACTTTCAGAGATAATTTTAAACAAATAATAATAAAACTTTGATAAATAAAACTCAATAATTGAATAAATCTATAATTAGGAAAAATCTTCATACTACAATGAAACCACTCTA
>JABUQX010067698.1:0-2500 GCA_015478945.1 Trachelipus rathkii
TATACCTGGAAATTCAAGGATTATATTACCATAACAATGAATTATTAAAATCCCACATACCATTTTACAACCAAGATATTTTCATAACATAGGTTTCATAACATCCAAATAAATTCGACTCCACAATATATATGAAAGAGTACTTAAAAGATAAAACAGTTAAACTAAAAGAATTGCTTAAAAATCCCTGAATATTATTACACACAACCCACTTTAACATTAGAAATAAACGAGGTTTGTTCAATCTGGGCGGTAAAATTTTATAAACACTTTTCGGCATAGCCACTTCCGAAGATTCGAAAATCACCTCAAAAAAAGTAAATACACAAAAACGTTGCCTCAACTTAAAACACATAAAAAAACTATATACCCTATACAACCATTTCATTTCTTCCATAGATTTTCAATTAGAAATTTCAAAACTAAATTTATACTTGAACACGGTAAACATCATCATTGAGGATACCAACAAGTTGATAAACATTATACAGCATAACTTAGTCATTTCAAAACAATACATCAGACTTCTAAATTTATATTCATACCAATTTCTCATCTCCATTTTAAAGGGCATCAAACTTAAGACAAATTCACATCTAATATTTCAACCTCTTCCGGAAAACTTTTATTAATTCCTCTCCAACACTTTGACTATCACTCACTTAAACCCCCCATACCAAGTGTCCACTCTTATTCCATTCATTACTGACTCGTATTTTGGCAGTTTTAAAATAAATCTTTCCCGATGTACAGTAACTCCTCTTCAAATCGGATCATCATCCAGACTCTTTACCCGTATTTCTTCCTAAACTTTGAAGAATTGACATACGCTTAAAACAAAACTACTACACCTGATCACTGTAGAGAAACTTTTTCTTTAAATCTCTACATTCCTATGACCTCAATACACACCACAAGAAATTCAAATTGCATAATATCCTTATTATTAAACATAGAATTTTCCAGCAATTGTATATACATCCCTTTTTTAAACAATTCAACTTACACGGTATCTCTCTACAACCTTACACATATACACATACCCCAAAAGACCACGGACTCCATAAGCTGCCCCTACGCCAAACCGCAAGTCATACACAAACAACTACCTTTTTTCTATTCCACATTGTTGTAAATTTATTTATAACATTTACAGTTATTTACACCCCTCTTGCATACAAATTCATTCCAATTGGCTATCTACTAACTACACTGAATTCCCGAAATTTCCCAATTTCACTCCTGAACATCAATCCTATCCCCCTAGTTTACAACTACATCAAAGAAATGTTCACTGAGACAAACGATTAGATACATTTAATAAAACTTTCCAAACGCAAGATTCTTGACACCCGGAACATTTCGGGAGCATCCTTGATCATCGCTGTCTTCATTTTCGGTATTTTCATTCACAAATTAAAGATAAAATTTTCTACAGCAACCCAAATACCAAACACGGATCCATCCACCGCACAATCTCGCACTTTTCCAAAACCACCCCAACCTGAACCAACGATCCCTTCTCTTTATCCAATACGAGAACTTCTTAGGGAATTTCCGAAGTCACATACACACACACCCTGGCTTTTAAAATTCTTTTAACCCACCGAGTTTCTATTGACTATAGTCATTATAGTCATCACAAAATTTCATTTTATGAGATAGAGATAAAATCGATTATCTGTTTAAAACGTTATTTCGTCCTCTCTCTCTCTCTCTCTCTCTCTCTCTCTCTCTCTCTCTCTCTCTCTCTCTCTCTCTCTCTCTCTTTCTCTCTCTCTCTCTCTGTGAAAAACATATCATTAATCACCCTCTTTAGTTTCTTTCATTTGCTTAACAAACAATCTTCGTTTTGCAGATACCTCACATTTGATAAATACCAGCCTAAAACACATATGAGACAAGACAATCTTCAGAGCGATAAATCCCATAAGATAATCTTACTTATCAGGAAAATGTTGACAGTTACTCATCCATGTAAGTCACAACTTCAGGACATCAAGATAAACACAATTTAGCTATTCGCTAAAAGCATATCTATAGTTTGTTTTTCTCAAACAGCATATATCACCCATGCTTGATTAGAACTGAGAGGACAGCCTTACTCGAAAGATATATCTAAGGACTTTTCTTCATTCTTTGTATATACTTGAAGCGGTAAGTAGGTAAGTTTTAGTCACAGGTAGGGTGGGATGGTTTAAACCAATTGGTTTAAACCATTGGTTTAAACCATGGTTTAAACCACATAAAAAAACCAATGGTTTAAACCATAAAAAAAAACCATGCATAAATATTTAAAAATGTATTTATTAATAGTTTCTTAGCATGTTGATATGGTTTTCTCAATTTTTCAATCGAAGAGCAACTGAAAGGCAATAAAAAATTTTCTGCTGATTTTATATTATTGTGAGAATGATTATATATATATATATATATATATATATATATATATATATATATATATATATATATATATATATATATATATATATATATATAT
>JABUQX010067698.1:7500-32890 GCA_015478945.1 Trachelipus rathkii
TATAGTGACGGCAACAAAAAAAGTGACATTTGAAAATTCTGTGAAAGTGCAACATGAATATGTAACATATGTATTTTATTATGGATATTTCTTGAAAGTTAATACTTAGTCATGTTGTCCTTGCACTTGATGACCATCTTGACTCGATTGGGCATTGATTCAGCGAGGTTGGCGAATTAAGTGTTTTTTTTCGTAACCCAGATCTTCTTCAGTGATTCCATCAGGTCCTTGATACTGCCGGGTCCTGTCTCATGAACTTTCTTTTTCATGTCATTCCACGCATTTTCAATAAGAGTTAGGTCCGGGGAATTACCTGGCCACTCAGCCACTAATAGTATTCTCATTGCTTTGTCACTAACTTGGACTTGTGAGCCGGGGCACCATCATGCATGACATATGAACACTCATGAATTTCAAAAAAATGGTAGCATGTGCTGTCTCAAAACTTTTAAATAGTTAGTCTCTCTCATGGTTACATTCTTGGGAAGGAAGTACAGACCTCCCTTGCCCTTGTTTCCACTAAAGGTATCCCACACCATCGCACTATCAGGGTGCTTCACAGTTTTCACGGTATATTTTGGATCATACCGAGACATATTGCTGGGACGAGGCACAATCTTTGACTCTCCTCTGACCAGCCTAAAGGTGCTCTCATCACTGAAGTTGAAAGTTTCCAGGATGCTGGACGAGGACCCAACTCGCTTTGCATCCCACCATCCACTTTTCCCAACCTCCACCCATCAGAAAGTGGCTTACAAAAATTATGCTCTTAACTTTGAAGTCATAATTTCTAATACTCAAAATTTATATGAGGTAAATTATGCTTCAAAAATAAAAGTTTTTCTGCCTTCTCGCCTAGAAGTCGCATACGCTTCTCATCGTAAATGAGACCAGCTGAGCTAAATAATTGTTCACTTGCAACACTGCAACAACATAATTATTTGAATTACTTTATAAATTTTAAAACAAAATCAGCTTTTCATTACAAATAAATAACAAAGATAAAATTAAAAAAAAAAAAAAACTATTTATTTTTAATATATGGAAACTGCATATATATATATATATATATATATATATATATATATATATATATATATATATATATATATATATATATATATATATATATATATATATATATATATATATATATATATATATATCCTCATGACAAAAAGTGCGGATGCAAATGTCGTTGAAGTGTACAGTGCGGATGTGGATGTGGATGCGTATGTTTCCAGAGATTTGGTTGCGGATACGGATGCGGATGATGGATATCACATACATCTCTAATATATATATATATATATATATATATATATATATATATATATATATATATATATATATATATATATATATATATATATATATATATATATATATATATATATATATATATATATATATATATATATATATATATATATAATTAGTGATGTATCGGATGTTAAATTTTTAACATCCGCGTATGCGGATATTTAATGTTACACTCCGCGGATGCGGATGTTTCCCTTCCTATATATAAAGACTATAGATTCACATATACAGTGCTCACAAAAAGTTTGCGGACACCTCTGATATTTGCATTATTTTGGATGATTTTCAGACACGTAGAGCTCACGCCCTATTCTCTCTAGCGACATCTGGTTACTCTTAGATACGAGACTGATAGGTGATAATCTGCGAGTCGGCTGGCCAGAGTTCAAGTAGCGTTTGATACGTTAGGCAGTGCATAAAAAGAACCGTGATTTTTGTGAAGTTGTGCATTTATTCATTTTTGTATTATTTTACAGATAGTGGTGTAAATATTTAGTATTTACCATGGAATCGAAAAAAACAACTTGGAAAAGACGGTCGAGGCGCTATAATTGCTTTACACAAACGTGGTAAATCCTGACGAGAAGTAGCTAAGCAATTAAATATTTCGAAAAGTTAAGTTAATTTTTGGATTTTACGTGCTAAGAATAGTAATGGCGATGAAACCTTAAGCTCTAAAAAACGATCTGGCAGGCCTAGGAAAACGTTTTTACGTACAGATGTGCTTAGGAAACGCCTAGTTATGAATAACCCTACAATAACTGCAAAAGAAATAAAACTTAATATGGAATCTTTAGTATCTGATGTTTCTGGAGGAGCTATACCAGAGCGACTTCAAAAGGATCTTGAATTACCATCCCGCTATGCTGCAAAGAAACCCCTCATTACTGAAGCCATACTTAAAAAACGAGTCGCATTTAGTAAAAAAAAAAACTTAATTGGAACTTTGCCGACTGGAAAAAGGTACTATTCAGTGATGAATCGACATTTCTAACTTTCAGGAGCTGTCCCAAAAAGGTTCGCCGGCCCATAGGTTCAAATAGGATGGACCCTAAATACACTACGAAAACTAAACTATGAAACGACCTCCATGTGTCATGGTTTGGGGTTGTTTCAGTAGTAAAGGGAGGGGAACCCTGAACTTCCTTCCTAAAAACACAACCATGAACGGAGCACTGTATTTATCATTGCTTTAGGAAAAACTTCAACATGCAATGGCAATCCATGAGACAGAAACGTTCATGCATGATGGTGTACCATGCCACAGGGCCAAAACTGTTACAAAATGGCTTGATGACAATAATTACAGAATTTTGGAATGGCCTGGCAATAGCCCGGATCTCAATCCGATCGAGAATTTATGGCATATCGTAAAAGGTAAGATTCAATACCATAACACTGGTTGAATCGAGAAGTTACAACAAGCCATAATATATGTATGGTGTAAGGAAATACCCGTGGAAGAGAGAAAGAGAGAGAGAGAGAGAGAGAGAGAGCTATCGAAGCGATGAGATTACATTCCATTGTGCAATTTGGATATATGGTACATTCCATGATATTCCAGTGCTCAATAATTCGCCTCCCTTGCACTTATATCCCCACTCTTATATAGGAATAAACTCTCCGCATCAAATACGGACCATAAAACACTACTACTATTGCAGACAACAGTTTTTTCATATATCCCTGTGTGAATCCACAGCGTATGTTCTGCGTGTCGTAGAAGGGGACTAAATGGACAGAGCTAGTTCGGTTGGGAACCCTCTACCATTTATTTAAAGTAAAGGTATTTATATCATGCTGCGTATTTGTATGAATGGCCTGGGTATATGGAATGTTAGAGGTATAAATGGCAAGGAGGATTATAGAGAGGTGATGGATGTATTTAGAAAGATTAAATTTTATTTGCTTTCTGTGACTGAAACAGAGATGAAAGAAAGTGGCGAAGACGACTGAAATGTATGCATGTTGAAGTGGAGAGGAATGAGAGGGGGAGAGAATGAACTGCGATTCTAATGAGTTGAGTGACCTGTAGCACAGAGCTATGGTGGATTTTGTTTGTGCGAGTGCTAGAATTCTAATTGTGAAATTTAAATTTGAGAAGGTCAATGTATGTGTAGTTGTAACATATGGGATATCCGAGGGTGATATTGAGGAGAGTATGCCTTTCTGGGAAAATCTGAATAATATTTCAAATGAAATGAGTAGGGGCTTCAGATTGATTGTGTTGGGTGACTTAAATGGTTGGATAGGTGCTCGAAAAAAGAATGGTATAACAGGTGCCATTGGGGTTGCGGGAGAAAATGAAAATGAAAATACTCAATTGGCTTCTGTGAGGAGAGAGGTATGTGCATAAGAAATACATTCTTCTGGCACAAGATTATTCATAAATATACGAGAGTTGGGGTAGGAAGGGATGATATCGAAGTGAAAAGTAAAATTAATTTTGTGTTGGTGAAGAAGGAGATGTTGAAGTATGTGATGATGGACGTTAAATCAGTAGTTGGGGATGTGAATATCAGATAACTATGTTGTTTTATGTAAGATTAAGTTAGTGGGGGCATGGATGGAGAGGAAAGAGATAGGGAAGGTCGTGGGGGAGAATTAAGAGTAAGAATTTAAGTGAGCAAGGTTTTAAAGAAAGGCTTGTGTAAACACTTGCAAATAAACCAGTTGAATGTTGAACAAGAGGAAATTGAAAAAATCTGAACGCAAATGAAGGAACTCTTTATTAACAGTGCAAGAGAAGTATGTGGATGTGATAAAGTAGGATGTATGAATATAAATTGCGTTTGGTGGAATGAAGAGGTGATGCAAGCCGTTAAAAGTAAAAAAAAAAAGAGTCGTGGTTGAATGTGCTAAAAATCCAATGATTAGATCTCAAAAGAAAGGTGCAGAGAAATATATAAGGGAAAAAAAGAAAGACTAAAATTTGATTACGTAGGAGAAAAAAAAGAGGTAAATGAACAGTTTGAAAGGATAAATTGGGACTTACAAGGGAATATGAAACTCTTCTGGAAGGAAGTACGAAAAGTTAAGAAAGGGAGTATAGTTAATTTTCATAGAATAAGGAATAAGGATGGTACTTTCGTGACTGATGAAATAGGTGTGAGAAGAGTGTGGAGGAAACACTTCGAAAATCTGCATAACATTTATAACATAAATAAGTCTTTTGGGAATAAGGTAGTTAGTAGGGAGGAGACAATAGTTAGAGTGAGAAAGTTGAAGAATGATAAATCAGCAGGTATAGATGGAATTACTGGTAAGTTGATCTAGAATTGAGGTGAGATTGTAATTGACTGGATATAAAAGTTGTGTAACAAAGCTTTTACTGAGGGTATATTTCCGAAGGATTGGAAAGAGCGATAATAACACTCTTATACAAAGGTAGGAGAGATAAGGGAAACTGTAGGAACTATATAGGAATTAGTTTAGTGAGTGTTGAGGGAGTATATATGGTGGTATTTTGGTTGAAATAGTGCGTCGAGTGACTGAGGGAATGACTTGCGAAGAACAAAGTGTATTTGGAAGTGGTAGAGGTTGTATAGATTAAATCTTCACATTGAAACAAATGATTGAGAATATGAGAGAGAAGGAAAATAAATTGTATATTTAGGTTTTATGGACTTGAAACAGTCAAAGAAAGGATTAATAGTGAATCACTGTGGTAGGTGTTACGGTGTTTGGGATATATGGTATTGGTGGTAGGTTTTGAGTAGAATCAAAAGTTTAATATTAAAAGTGGAGTGTTGCAGGGATGTGTTACGTCTCCATGGTTATTTAATTTGAATATGGATTTATTGATGAAAGAATTAGAGTTAAAGGTGGTAGGGGAAGGTGTTAGTCTGATTGAGAGTGGAAGAGAGTTTGATAGGATTCGTAGAGGGGTTTGGCAGTGTGTGTAAAAGTAGGAGTTTGAAAGTAAACGCAGATAAGATCATAAGAGTAAAGTGATGAGAGTGAGTGAGGAGAGTCCGCGGTGTGAAATATTGGTGTTGATGAGTTGATAGAGCAATTAGATGTCATAGTAGCTCTGAATTTAAATATTTAGAATATATGTTGGATGAGAAAGGAATAGATGATGCAGAGTGTAGTAGGAAAGTCGTGTATGGTAGGAAATTGGCTGGTGCAATTAAATCCTTAGTGGATACAAAGAAACTAGAGTGTGTAGGTGGCGTCTGCAGGGTTTTTGCACGAGCGTGTTCGTTTGTTACCGGTTTATTGTTGTGTTTGGAATGTATGCAGAGTTGGTGAAACTATAGTATGGGATTAGAGGTATAGATCTAAGGTCCAATCTGTTCAGATGGATAATAAATAAGACGTATTGAGATGGTTTGGTCATGTGGAAAGGATGGATAATGAGTCTGGTATTGGTTAAGTCGGATGTATCTAGTGGTGAGTGTGTCTGGGAATCGACCGCTGTGAGACCGAATAGGAAAAGTGAATTGATGTCAGTAAAGATGTCTGAAGGAAAGGAATGTGTGTTTGAAAGAGGCGAGAAGCAAGGTGCGGTAATTTAGGAGTGAATGGGCAGAGTATTGAGAAGGGGGTATTGTTGTGGGCCTGGCCCAGGGGATGAACTCCACCCTGATGAGATGTCACAGTAAAAGGTCCGTCGTTGCCTTGAAAAGCCTTAGGGTTAAATTTTTTTAAAGGTATGAAGGAGATGATGAGGGGAGGGGAGCTTTCTTTCGGATTACGTCAACATAATAATTAGTATATATATATTATTATATATATGATATATATATATAATAATATATATATATATATATTATATTAATTTATATAATATTAGTATTATTATGAGTATATAATATTATAATTCATTTAGTTATTATTATATATATATAGTATATATATATATCATTTTGTACTGACATTACTAATAATTTGTTCGATTGCAAAGTCATTTTCAATTATTTCAAATACATCGTCTGCAACTGAAGTTGCGACTCCCTGAGGCGACGTTAGAATCGAGTTTTAAATTAGACTACATGAATATTAAGCGTGTAAGCAATTCTTGTTCCAATTAGCGATAATGTAATAATAATAATAATAATAATTAATAATAATAATTGAATAATAATAATACTTAATCAATAATAATATAATTAATAATAATAATATATAATAATAATCATATAATAAATAATAATAATATATAATAATATAATAATAATTAATAATAATAATAAGGTAGGTGGAAAAAGATAATAATGAACGATAACAGGAAAAACATGTGTTTAAAGCAAAACATTTATACTCTCTCTCTCTTTATATATATATATATATATATATATATATATATATATATAATATATATATATATATATATATAGTATATATATATATATATTATATATATATTTATATATATATATAATATATATAATATATATATATATATATATATATATTTATATATATATAAAATATAATTATATACTATAATATATATATATATAATATATATATTATATATTATATATATATATCTTATAATATATATATATATTATATATTATATATATATATATATATTATATAGTATATATATTATATATATATATATATATATATATATTATTCTATAGTATATATATTATATATAATCAATGTTGTACTTGACTTACTATATTTTGTGACTTCGTGTCATTATATATTATATATATTATATATATTATATAGTATATATATATATATATATTATATTATATTATATGATATATAATATAAAATATTATATTTATATATATATATATATATATATATAATTATATATATATAGTGATATATAATATATATATATATATATATAATATATATACATATATATTATTAATAATATATATATATTATGTGACACAAGTTACTTAAACGCCCCACGGAGACGGGGCTTCGATCAAAAAAAATTTTCACAGGTAGCATCTATATACATAAATAGATGTTCTAGGGTCGAAATGATTTTTTTTTTTTTTTTTTTTTACCCGTTCTAGGGGCGAAATTACATATATTTATTTGTAAAGGTATACACGGCAATGTAGGGGGCGGCTCGAGCCGGCGGGGAACACAAGGGGGGACGTTTCCATACCCCGTAGGGGAGGGCGGAGGAACCCCCGCGACACCCAAATACCAAAAGAGCGGGGTTCCGGGACCTTCCGAGGGGGGAAATAGTCCGACCCCGTAGTTCCCCGGAAGGCCGAGAGACCCGACTCTTTCCATCTTTGCGGTATACCATTGGGGTATTCTTTAATTATATTAAATATTTACCAGGATTCCAAAAAAATATTTCTTTTCGCTGTAGCTATTGTAGTTTTGAGATATGACTTTTTTTTTTTTTTTTCATTTCGACCCTAAAACGTCCTATTTTTTTATCATAGAGCTCCTGGAAAAAAATTTTGATCGAGCTCCCGGTTCCGTGTGGCGTTAAGTAACTTTTACCTATATATTATATATAAGTAGTATTGCAGGAGTTTGACCGATACTCAGCTTTTTTCTCAAAAAAGTTAAGAGATAGGTCCTGAAACTTGAATATAAACCTATATATGGGATAAGCTCGAATCCGTGTAATTTTCAAGTCTGTAGGATGTATATAGAGGGTGGTCACCCCGAGGGTGGACGCCGATATTGCGCTTACGCCCTTGTGGCGTGATCTGCGTGGGTGCGTTTAGGCCTAACGAGCGTTTGGGCGACGAACATTTTGGAGTCAAACAGACGCGAAGTCTGTTTGACCGACAGGATCTAGACTGACGCGCGTGCGCATAACCACTATACACATTTTAATTATTAATATTAACGTCGAAGATTCGATTTCCGAAGGAAAACGTATCTGAGTCGAAAAACGATCCCTGTAAGGGATCGGTTTTTTACGCCACTTGACTTCCGGTTCCGCCGTGGTTCCTCTTCCGCATCCGTTCCGACGCCGACGTTAGAGCCTGCTGCCTCCGACTCCGAACATTATCGTTATCCGTGCTAAATTTTAGAGGTGATAGATGATGAGAAACCTCATTGTTATACCGAATTACGGTCCCCTGGGTCTCCCCGAAAGGGGGACCCACCCCCTTAAGACATTAAATATTGATTAGAAAGCTGAGAATTTTGGTGAAGCTTCCAGAGTTGAGTTCCTAGAAGAAACTTGTATAGGAATCTGAGCGAGTGGTTCCGCACCGGTGCTGGAGCCATTTCTGCGGTGCTTATTTAATAAACTTCCGTATAAACAACAAATGTGGTGCTTTATAGAGATGATGGTCGTAGATTCGAAATATGATGGTTATAGCCGTGTAGGGTGTCTAGGACCCCCTTAGGGGGGGTCCCGACTGAAAAAAAGAGCACAGAGTGCAAAAACAAAGGAGGAATCGAAGAAGGAGAAAGAAGAAGAATGAGGAGGGTGGAAGAAGAATGAGGAAGGAGGAGTGGATTGACAGCTGCACCGATGCTGGCTTCCGGTGCGGTGTTATTATTAAATATAGTGTAATGACAAACAATGTTGATTGTCCTTATATAGTGTTTCGAGTCTGTAGATTCTGAAAATAATTGTTTCAGAACCATCAAGAACAAAAATTTCTTTTATTCTTTTTATGTTATTAACCTTACAAATTTACGTTTACATCCCTAAAGCCAGTAATCACTAAAACAACCACATCCAGCCAGCATCCAACTCCCTCCTGACCATTCTGTGATCTATTGAAATTCTATTGATTAAAGTCATATTTTGATAGCAATTTTGCATAAACATAACATAAAATCAAGTTCTTTATACAAACATCAATCAATTAAGTCACGTAACAAAGTTTTCTCAGTAATAAAGCACTTACTTAACAATCATCTGAACTATGAATATAACTCCCAATGACAAAACCTTGACACATCTTAACAGGACATAAACGGTAACGTTAACACAAGTTCTACACTTAACATCCGTAAAGTACTAGCATAACATCCAAAGACGTACCATCTTCATACTTTGTCAAGCATGTTCTAAACATACAATGTTTAATTTTACATACATAGAATATTGTAACAAAAATTTAGCATACAACCCTACCTAATCATCATAATAGCCTAATTGGATTAAGAGACTAACAAAGTATATGTTTTATCTTCTTCTTTTAAAGCTAAACTATGAACTATAGACGTTACTTTATATACCTCTAACAACCGACGAATAATACAGCGATCCATGCCATTCAATGTATGTCAATAATTCGAACATAAGAGGGGAACTAATAACAATGTTTGTTCACCTACCTTTTTTCATTTTATAACCATATTATTTGTACTTATGACTTTTAGTAAGGAACCAAATTAGAGTTATTGGAAAACGACTCTGCTGAATATAAGTTATTTTAAAATCGTGTTTGCATTTGATCAGCGAACATAGGATTCAAGTTTGGGGTAGACGATGGCATTTCTAATATAGTGATAAGTCTATATGGCCATATACCCTGCTCTTTGAAAGAATGAGTAGTATAAATATTCAGCACATAAACCATTTTTCGGCATAGTATCGGATTCCAACTAAGCACTCATTCCTCATACAGAGGAGTTGAAGTTATAACTCATGGCCAATTGCGCTATTACTTAAAGCATCCTGTATCAGCAGCATTATACGGGAAACCACATGTTTCGGTGTAAAATATCATAGATTTTATTTTCACTATATGTATTAGGTCCTCAAGTATGTCAACATCGTTAAGATGTGATGTTAATTCGTTTTTATTTTAAGCAACGCTGTAATATTTTCAGGTGATCAAACTGTGAAATTTATACATTTGCGATAGAAAGTCATACAAGGGACTGGTATCCAATATTGTCACACGACGAGAACACCACGTCTATTCTATTAGAACCACTTATGTTGTCTTCCCAGTTAGATTTTTCACTAAACGCTGATCTCTCGGATAACAAACACTTATCCTCTACCCTGCAGCCACGATGTCGATAATCTGATGAAGCCAATCAGACAACAAACGAATAAAGGTCTATTATTTTAACCTCTGGCAGGAATACAAGCAACGTAGCGACTACCATTTGGTTTACGCTTAAATATAAATGGACACATCATTGGGAATAACGAAAGCTCCTCGTGAAGATATCAGCAACAGATGTAGAGATGCGAGATGTCATCGTACAAGTACAGTGGAAAAAATGGAACTACTGACGGAAATCGTACGCGTAAACAACCCTTATAGGTAAATGAGAAATTTCTTTTTTTTTTCAGCAGCCTAATCAGAAGAAATTAAACAAGAATACAACGCACAAACGAACCTACATCAGCTTCAAAAGGTATTATTCTCGCTAAGACACCACAACAACAATAAACAGGTTCACTAAGGTAATTATATGTATACAAAGGAGATCTATACAGTCAAATTGACATGAAATGAGCTTATCCAAAACAAAAAACAAAACAAAACAAAAACAATAATAATAATAATAATAATCAATGTTCATCACATACATATAGTTTTTTAGGCTTAAGATCTAAAAAACGCTAAATCTTTACATTGAAAACCAATCATTTTCGTCGTTATATCTAATATATTTTTTCACTTCATCGATACCGTCATTGAGTACATATGTTAAAAGTTCACGTTCAGACACTAAAATATGTTTACTCGATAGATCCTTGTGGTAAGCACTTTCGTTCCATTGTTTCTAAATAGATAAGATAGTTTCTGTTCCTCTATAGAATTTAAGAAGCGTTCAATGATAGCCTCAGAATCATCAACCAGTCACGTTTTCTTGAATGAGCATATCCTGGATACAAACAATTAAGCGCAACAGTTACATACTATTCAGCACAGCATTTCCGATTTCCTTAGTTGCGTTATCTACACACCTACAAACCTCCGACAGATATTTTTATCGGTTTTTAATTCAGAAATATAGATTCTACGAACTGTAGGTTTAAATAAGCCTGTGTCCATTACACATCTTCCATACTCGAATCTCCAATCGGTGTTGTGAAATTATACCCTTAGAAAAAGAGATAGTAAGATGACTAACTTTATGACATCCTCTTCTAGCAATAATCGTTTCCGGTGATTCTACTAAAACATTGGTAGAGTCAGAGTACTCCTTAACCCATTCTGCAGCATGACGACATATATTACAGAGTAAGTTCATCCTGGTACTCATAAAAATATCGTTTGTTACTGCGGTATATTCAGATTGAATTATACATGTGAAAAATCAGAACCACCTGGTTTCTTTTTATATAAGATTGAAACCCCACACCCTGGGATCTTGATTACCCTTTGTATAATCCTTTTGTATAGGGGTATATCTGTTAATACGCTGCATTATTGTTCACTTAATGAATAATAGAAACACTTTAAACGGAGCACAACCTCCTAGAGCCTTTCAAGTCCACAACGTTATGACGTTAAAAAAGCATCAATGAAGAAAAAAGATATATAGAAATTATAGGATACAAACACAACGCCTAACAGGAAGGCTAAACCTGTTTTACATTCACTTTTAGGCCTTACGCTCCGTTCGTTTTATGTTTGTATTTTCATGTTTCATTCACGCTAAATCACATGGGCAAACTACTAAACGCTAATGGAACCTAAGAACATAGCATCTAACTTACGGAAATAACAGTTTTTCATTAACAAAGTTCGTTACTCATCTACGGTAATAAGTAAACACCATTCTTAAAACTCTAACCTACCCCGATCCCTTTCTGAAACATTCGCAATATCTTGCAAATTCCCGAGGCTCCCTGCATACTCCAGTCATTTAGAGGTTGCCTTTATCTTTATACAAAGCTCTCCCAAAGGCCCACGATCAACATATGCTCATTAGCCAAGAGTCATTCTAAAGCAATCACTTCCTCACGAGAGAACATACCGCGAATGGGCAAGCGCCCTCCACTGAAGGGTGTGTGAATCCTGAGAGGGGGTCACCTTCGTATTGGTTAAGCCTGGCATCACTTCCCTCTGAATGGAGGAGGTAAGGCCCTTTCAGCCCTTCGCGGCCGCTTATCAAATTGTGATTCGGCTAAATCTTAATCAGAATGATAACCATATCCAGAACGTTATGATATAACATTTGGTTTTTTTTTTTAACCATCATCAATCAAAGTGTCACTCATTCTCGAGTAATAAATGTCAATTGACCTTATCTGAATTAGACATACGCTAATCTTAACAAATCCTAATGGCAAACCTAACTTACTGTGTTTTATTTTTTCAAGCAAAATCTTAACAATTGGTGTCTCACGTGTTTATACCTAATCGTCATGCGGCAATTTATACACAGTAATATCTTTACACAAAATTGCATCATTTCTCCTATACAAATCATGTTGTTTATTTGTTCTACATTGTCATAGTAATTATTTTAATTATAATTTACAGAAGCTAAGCTTTTATCGAATAAACAGTTTTCATTAATCATGAGTATCTAAAGCAGCACCACCTCCGAGAGAAAACCCAGGGGGATACCCCTCTTGTAACACCTAAAGCTTTTCCAGATGTTCCACCTGAAATAGTTTTTCATCCTACCAGTTGGTTATCATTTTAGATCCTCTGCCCCCCCTTTCAGAAAATATTCAAATTTCGAGATACCTGATAGATTTTTGGCATGAAGCGCATCATAACAGAGTCGATTTGATAACACTGTTTAACGCACGTAACCTTACTTCAGGTCAGATAATTGATCACGATAGATGCATGAAGACCATCTTGGGGTACCCTGAAGGGTGGTGTACGCGGTTAAAAAAGGCACAGGTTTGAGTTTTAGAATGGTGTTAGTTATTTTATGAAGATTTGCTGAATCTATGTTACCGGGATGACTGTTTTTTTTCAAGATAGATTTGCTATGTTCTTAGGTCCAATTAGCGTTTATTAGTTTGCCCAATGTGATAGCGTTGAATGAAACATGAAATACAACCATAAAACGAACGGAGCGTAAGGCATAAAAGTGAATGTAAAACAGGTTTAGCCTTCCTGTTAGGCTTGTGTTTGATCCTTAATTTTATAATATCTTTTCTCATGATGGCCTTGTTTTAACGTCATAAGCAGTTGGACTTGAAGCTCTAGGAGGTGTGCTCCGTTAAAAAAGTGGTTCTATTTTCATTGAAGTAACAATATTGCTAGCGTTCTTAACATATATATACCCCTATCCTACTTATATGATTGTTATATCAAAGGGTATCAAGATCCCAGGGTGTGGGTTGTCAATTCTTATCATATAAAAGAAACCCAGATGGTTCTGATTTTATTTCACATGTATTTATTATCGAGATTGTATACCGCAGTAACTAACGTTATCTTTCTTGATTTACAGATGAAGACTTCTCTTGTATCATGTTCGTAGCGTGCAGAATTGGTTGTTAATGGAGTACTCTGACTTCTATCCGAATGTTTTATTATTATTATCATCCGGAAAAACGTATTATCTGCTTCCTCAGAAGTTGGTTTGTCATATATATGTGAGTCAGCTTTCCATAGTCTCCTTTTTCTAAGGGTATAGTGTCACAACACCGATTGGAGGTTCCGAGTATGGAAGATGTTTAATGAACAGCGCGTATTTAAACCTTAGCGGCTCGTTAGAAATCTATATTTTCTGATTATTAACTCGATATTAGTTGATAATGCTGTCCGAGTTTGTTAGGTGATGTAATAAGCAACTAGAAATCGGAAATGCTGTGCTGATTAGTAACTGTTGCGCATTACATGTTGTATTCAGGATCTCATTCAAGAACGCTGAGGTATGATGATCTGGAGGCTATGCATTTGAAACGCTTCTTAAATTCTGATAGAGGTACAGAAACTCATTCTATCCTATTTTAGAATATATCAATGGTATACGAAGTGTTACCACAAGAGTTAATCTTGTGAGAGATTCATATCTTTAGTGTCTGGATCGTGAAGTTTAACATTATAGTACTGCAATTTGACGGTACTGTTTTGAAGTGAAAAAAGAGTATTTATGATATTTATACGACGAAATGATTGCGTTTCAATGTAAATCGATTTAGCGTTTTTAGATCTTAAGCTCTACTGTTATAACAACTTATTAATGTTATTGAGTGTATTTGTAACATTGAATTATTATTTTTTTATTTTATTGTTTTTATGTTTGTTTTTTTGTTTGTTGGATATCCTATTCACTGTTCAAATTTTGACTGTTAGATCTCCTTGTCAACATATAATTACCTTAGTGAACCTGTTTATTTGTTTTGTTGTTTGTTAGTCTTAGCGAGAATGTATTACTAGCTTTTCTTTTGAACTGATGGTGGTTCGTTTTGTTGCTGTTGTATTCTTGTACTGTTTCTTTCTGATGCTGAAAGAAAGACACTCTCATTACTCTATGAATGTGTGTTGGTTTCTACGCGTACGATTTCCGTCAAGTTAGTCCATTTTTTTTCACTTGTTACTGGCATCGTATACTATTCTCTCGTTCATCTCTATCCATCTGTTTGCTGTATTGATCTTCAACGAGTGAGCTTCGTTATTCTCCCGATATGATGTTGTCAGTTTTATAACTTTAATGCGTAAATATAAATGTAGTCGCTACGTTTCTTTGTTTATTCTCTTGCCTAATAGCGGTTCAAATTATATGACCTGAGTGTCTTTTGTTTCTGATGGGGTTGCTATCAAGATTATCGATCATGCTTGCTGTCTATGTGGTAGTAGGATAAGTGTTTGTTATCCGAGAGATCAGCGTTTAGTGAAAGTCAGCTAACGTGGGAAGTTCATCTATCTAGTGGTTTCTCACTTCTGTGGGGTTGACAAATATTAATAACTCTTGAGGTATTCGTGCCAATATGTTAAACCCGTCGATGTGTGGGACCCTTCTATCGCATCATTGTATTTGAGTTGTTTCACAGTTCGAATCATTTGTTTTGGCTCTTGATAAATATTACAGCGTTTGCTTTAATATAACCAGAACGAATTAACTCAAGTCACATCTTTGAACGCTATGTTGTACCATATTCTGAAGGACATAATACATATAGCACATGGTGTAATCTAAGATAATTTATACCGAAACATGTGGTTTCGCGTCAAGTAATGCTGTAGTGACAGGAATGCTTTCATAGTAACTCATAGCTTCGATGTTTTTACATTCTGTCTTTTCTTGTACGAGAGAATGAGTTTCTGTTTTAAGAATTCGATACTAGTTTGCCGAAAAATGGTTTTAGTTGTGTTGCTGTAAATGACTATGACTATGTCCTTACAAGGCTTTTCTCAAGGGTGTGTTTTGAATTCTTTCAGAGATAATATAATAGAATCGTTACTCCAAACTTGAAGTCCATCATGTTCCGTCTTTGATCAGATGATTAATAATTTAAAATAAACTATATACTTTTTTATGTATTTATAGATGTTTAGTTTATTTAAAACTATATTTAAATTAATTATATGTTTATAAAAATGTAAAACTTGTTTTTAGTTCCCTCTTATGTTCGAATTATTGACTACCATGGATGATGGATGTCTGTTTTCATTTTCCTTTTGTTGTTTGTTTGGTGGTTAGCAGTTACGTTTTTTTGTCTAGTTTTAGTTCTTTTACAAGAAGGTTAATAACTTTGACTTTGTTTTGTCTTTTATTTCCATTTTAAGTGTTTAGTATCGATTGTATGTAAGTGTGTTTTATATGTGGATTTGGGGTGGGTGGGGTTATTCTAAGAGGTTTATTTTCTTTCGTTTTAACTTATGTTTACTATGTTAATGATTAAAAGATTTAATGGTCAGTTGTTAGGATTTTAACGACCATGAGTGCTTTGTTACGAAAATGTTGTCATCGAAATATGTTACGTTTGTGGTGGATGTTATTTGCTTTGAGTTGTAGAGCTTTAGCGGATGTTGTTAGGCCGTTATACGTTGTGACTTGGTCCGTTGTTTAGATTGTATGTGCTCTTGAGTGTTTGTCATTGGGGAGTGTATATTGTCAATGAGGATTATAGATGATGTGTTGAGACGAGAGTTTTGTTAAGTTGTTGAAGTGTACTAGGAGGTAGAACTTTGTGTGTTTGATCGCTATCGATCATTAGTTTTAGGAATCTGATTATTGGGTCTTGTATAAAAGAACTTGACGTTATTTATGTTATGTATTGATCTTCAAGGAATGATACTCGAAATGTGACCGTTAAATCAATTAGAATGCAATAGATTCAACAGATGGTCAGGAGTGGAGGTTGGCTGCTGGCTGGATGTGGTTTGATTTAGTGATTTACTGCTTAGGGTATGTAAAAACGTAAACTTTTGTAAGGTATGAGAACTATAAAGAATGGAATAAGAAAGTTTTATTTCTTGATGGTGTTTCTGAAAAACCGATTTATTTTCCGACCAATCGTACAGACTCGAAAACATTATAAGGACCATCAACATTGTGTCATTAACACTAATATTTATAACTAAGCCCGCACCTTGGAGCCAAGCAATCGGTGCAGGCTGTCAACTCCTACTCCTCCTTCCTCCTTCTTCTTCCACCTTCCTCATTCTTGATGCTTTTCATGCCTTACTTAAATTCCTCTTGCTTTTGCACCTCTTGCTCTTTTTTCCAGTCGGAACCCCCCTCCGTTGGGGGTCCTGACCACCCTAGAGCGGACTTTATAACCATCATATTCGAACTCTAGGACCTCAATAACTCTTATAAAGACACCAACATTGTGTTACGACTGTTTTATTAAATAAGCCGCAGTGCTCCACACCGGTGCCGGACAACTCCTCAGATTCCTATACCAAGTCTTTCTAGAAACCCCAACTCTGAATCCTCTCACCCAATTTCAGCTTTCTACATCATTATTATGTTTGAAGGGGGGTGGGTCCCCCCTTCGGGGAGACCCATGGGACCGTAACTTCGTATACACTGAGGTTACCCATCATCTAAACCACCCTCTAAATTTTTAGCACGATACGATAAGTTCGGATTCGGAGGCAGGCGGGCAATCAATATCGGACTCAGGACCGGATGCGAAGAAGCAACGTCCACGGCGGAATCCGAAGTCAAAGTGCGTAAAAAAAAACGATCCTTACAGGGATCGTTTTTCGACTCAGATTCGATTTCCTTCGGAAATTCGAATCTTCGACGTAATATTGAATAAGTATAATGTGTTATTGTATGCCCATCTGCGTTCCTTTGTCTGTGTCTGTCCGGTTCAAACAGACTTCGTCTTGGCATGTTGACCTCTTTCAGATGGGGCGTTCGTCCCAAGATCGCTGCGTTAGGTTGCTAAATCTCTATCCCACGCTATGTAGCACGCCACACGAGGGGCTAAGCGCTAATTTTGCTGCGCGTCTACCTCGGGGGTGAACACCCTCTATATACACCTACAGACTTGAAATTACACGGATCGAGCTTATCCATTAATAGATTATATTCCAGGTTTCAGACCTATATCTCTTCTACTTTTTGAGAAAAAAGCTGGTATCGTCACAAACTCCTCTGCATACTACTTATTACTTATTTATATATTTATTTTGATTATATAGATATTGTATTATGTTATAAATGGGTATTGTTACGTATATATTTCTATGGTGTGTTATATTAATTTATATATACATACATATTATATTTCTTTTTTGTTTGATTTTAATTGTTAGCTATGGTAATATTAGAAGTATTTTATATTTTCTTATTGTAGGTACGTTAGTTGACTAGTGGTATTATTATATTATTTAGATGTTTATAGGAGATTATAGTATTTGTATCTATATATATATATATATATATATATATATATTATAATATATATATATATTATATTATATATCTATATATATATATATATATATATATATATATAATATAATATGGGTGATATATTTGGTTTAAAAGCTATCAACTTATATCTCAACAAACTACTATAATAGTTATCAGTGAAAATGGAAATACATTGCTGAATCCTGTAATTTTATTCGGTTGTGGTGGTCTGGAGAGAATGTATAATAAAAAATAAAAAAAATAAAAAAATTAAAAAATATTTTATAAAAAGTTATCATCAAGTATAACACGAGAGATGCTATTCTATTGGGCGAAAGGAATATTCATTTGTGGAAGTTCTGAAATATTATTATGTAGCCATTTAGGAAAATTAAAATTGAATAATATAATATAAAGAAATATTGTTCGAATAATTTATAGTGATATGATTAGAGAGCCTATTTATGAGACCTTTTAGTGGTTATGGTGCGTTAGAGAGTAATAAAATTATGGTGACTGTATTAATAGGTTTTGCTTTTTTTGTTTATACTACAAGGTAGAATACCGCCACAGGGTATACTTGTCTCTGCATCCGATGGCTAGAGTGCTGGGTCTTGCCTTAGGCCTTACCGGAAGCGACGTGGGGTAGGGACTAATTCCCACCCTCGGGAATGGTCTTCGGAACCTACCCGCTAATGGTTCTGGTTAATTTCGTGGGTGTCGCGGGGGTTTTCTTTTTCTGCCCCTTCCCCTACCGGGGTATTGGAAACTCTCCCTTACCCTGTGTTCCCCGTCAGCTCGAGGCCTCCCTACATGCCGTGTTAATACCTTTACAACATAATATAATATATTTATATATTTTTGGGGGTTAGCATATTGTCGCTTATTTTATAAGTTTTTTTGTATAAGCCATATTTTTTTATTTTTATTTTTTTTTTTAGCATTTTCCTAACTAAAATTGTTACAAACTTCCAAAATTGTATCTCGTTTCGCTGTGAGCTATTGTTTGTTTGTGATGATATGATTTTTGTTTTGTTTTTTTTTTTTTTTATACATTTTTCCAGATAAAACCTTAAGTTAGGCATTCCGAACGAATGTAATTCCTTTCCCTGTATCTATTGTGTTTTTGAGATATGAGTTTAGTTTTTAAACTAAAAGTTGTAGTTTTAAACCAATTACATAACTCTATGAATATTATATTTTTTGTATATATAGTACTAATATATTATCTTCGGGCTATATATAAATATCCTAAATTATAAAAATCTTTGATTATTTTTATATTCATTTAATAGCTTATACTATTTGAGTTATTATATAGTAATATATATAATTTATTATTATTATTATAATTAGTTATAATTATCATTTTCTTATTTACAATAATATCCTTCTATATATTTGGGTATGTTATTGATAGTATAGTCTATTTACTATATATTTTAATGATATGTATTTATATGTTGGGTTAATCCTTGTGTTGAGTTTACGAGAGAGAGAAGAGAGAGAGGAGATGATGATGAAAGAGGAGAGACAGAGAGAGTAGATGTGGTGTATATACACGAGGGAATCCCTCTGAAATTTTGAATCTTTATTTAATCAACTGAGGTCAGTGCAGATATTTAATGACTCCCTCGAGAAGAATGAGAGTGTCGAATGTATTCCTTGATAGGATTTAAAAAATGTGTTAAAAATTGCGTTTAAATTAAATGTTTCAAAATATATAACCAGTAAAAATAGTAAATGTTATTTAAACATTTACAATACAACTTGATAAGCAATTTCTATATTAAATAAAATTCCAAATAAATTTTTCTTGTTAAAAGTTTATTTAAAATAAGGTTTAATATTTATTAAAAATTATTTCACCTGCACTCACGGGTCGGGGGTACCCCCCTGCCATGCCATTTACGTTTTAAATTAAAAAAATTATTTTATTCACTCCATTCATACACTTGAATTTTTGAAGAATAATCTGCCGAACATAAAATTGTGTGGGGGGGGGGGTTCTGGTTCAAGAAATTGGGGGGAACGCGATTGTTGTACATCAAAACATTTATTATTTAATATCATATTTTTATCGTGCTTCATTTTATTTTTTTTATTTACTTTCATTTTATTAAATGTTCGCTGATTTCAAAATGTATTCAGTTTTAATGTAGCTATTGTATTTTTAAGTTACAAGTGTCAGCTAATCTGGAGACTGACCTAAATAGTAATATACTGTAGAAAATTTTCCATTATACAATTGAGAAAAATTTGATACATAGGCATGGTAGATGCAAACTGAGTACCTCCTCAACATCATGGTGTGATTATTGTTTGGATATTGCAAATGTTGTTTTTTTTCTTCTATGTGAATAGGAAAATCAAGGTAATGCATATCGGATAGAGTCTATTGCTGAAATGTAAGATATAGATGTAATAGGCGAAACGTTGACATAAGTAGGATTTTTCATCAAAGCCCCCTTTTTCCGAAGTTGCATGTTCATTAAAAATTATTTGTTGCAGTCTTCGGAATATATGTCATGAAAAGCTTTATCATTTTTAGATCTATCCCAGGTTCAAGGAATACCTATTCCACCTCGTGGCAGCTCTCGATTATTTCTGCGAAAAGATTTATTTATTCACATTTAAAGTTAAATTCAGTCTTAGTCTGGCAAGTTTAATTGCTCATTAAGAGTACCTGACTCTCAACTGATTAGTGGCCACAACTTTGCATATTTATTCGGTGGAGTTTATGACGAATAATGTGTTTATGGAAGGAAGGTCTGTGGAGTCTAATTCCTCTAAACACCAAAAGTAGCAGGCAATGTTTTAGTTTTCATTCTTTTGGTTTTTATCTTCTTTTTAGATAAGTTAAATATAGGAGGACAAGATGGTGAGTGTTATTACAGATGGCCCCCTCGAATGATTCGAGCATAGATTTTAGGTGTAATTTCCAAGATTAAAATCAAAATTGCAATCCGATGAATACAGATCATCTCATGGAGTGCATTGCATAATAACATCGCGAAGTGCTTTGTTTTGACAAAGCCCTTAAAAAGAATTATGGTTATAGATATCGTAGTAAAAAGTGTAAATTTCATTCGGGAACATTTGATGCTTCTTGATACATTCGATATTTCCATATGGATTGCTATCACAAGCAATGACCGTTGGTAAGGTAGGGGCACTATATTTGAATGAGATGGAATGATTAGGAAAAACACCTGAACTATATAATGAATGGCATTCCAAGGATTTGTTTTTTTATGGTTGACATTTTATGATCATTGCAACAATTTGCAAGAAAAATTTCAGAGTTATTACACAGTTTTTTAAATCACTTGAAGCTTTGAAGATGAAACTTAATCTTTAGGATAGTCAATGCTAAAGAAAAAGCTTTTCCATTTTGCCACTTTGAAAGATTTTCCCAATCATGAAGAAATCCCCTTTGAAAAATACAGCTGTATAATTTCTCATTTAAAAAGGGACTTCAATAAAAGGTTCAAACAAAAATTCATTGTTTTTCTAAATCCTTTTTCTACTTACTTGGACATCATCCCTGAAAAACTTCAACTCGGTTATACTAAATTAATTTGCAAAATAATAATTCATGATTGGGTCATTGAGTGATGGAAATATGGATTTTGATATAATCTTTTTTCTGTGAAGTTTCAAACAATTTCGCCAATAGGTGTTTTGCCGAAACTAAAAAATGTCTGTGCAATTATTTTTTTTCAAATGAACATTGACAAGTCAAAATATCGGTCAAGACTGACAGACACACACCCATCTAAATGATATAGTGAAAGTTGCAATTCACTTAGCCTCTCATAGAGTTTTATATTTTGGTGGAAAAGAAAAGGAATCAAGTTTAAGGAGGATGTAGCAATATTGAGAGCTAAGCTAAAAATGAAGTAATTGTTTTTATGTCGCTGTAAAATAGAAAGCCTATCTGGAAAACTGCATTTTAATATCAATATTAGCGATATATATATTATAATTATATATATATATATATATATATATATATATAACTATATATATTATATATATATTATATATATATATATATAATATATATTATATATATAGTATATATATATATATATTATTATTTATATATATATTATATAGTATAATTAATTTTCTTTCTTCACTCTTCCTCCATCTTCCTAAGATTGGTGGTAAGGTGCTGTACAAGCATCGGAAAAGAAAGGGGGCAGTAGGGAACATTGACAAACGTCGAAAAGAAGCCCAGCCTTACCGCCCTCTCTGTTACCATTAATTAATGAGAGCTCGTCACAATCAGAAAATCCACCCTAAGAGCTTCATGGGACCGCGAGACGGGACCCTCAGCTATGGTAAATCGTCATGTAAGGTTCATCCCCTGGCCGCCAGGTGGGCCACAACCATGCCCCCATACAAAAGCCCCCGCCATTCTCTCCTATCATGCCCTTTCTTCTGCCTCTGCCAAACCACATTTCTCTCCTTCGACATTCGTTCACCGACCTCAATCCACTTCCTCTTCGTTCTCCCAGCCGGTCGGTTCCAACACACTCTCCACTATTCATCCGCTTAACTAACCCGGCTATATGTCATTCCCTTTCCACATGACCAAACCATCTCAACATACTTTTCATTTATTCCTCTCATTTACGCCCTTTCTTCACACCACATCATTCTAATACATTCATTTCCTCACTTTATTAATCCTTTTCACACCTAGCATGCCCCTAAGATTGTCCATCTGAAGCACATTTGAAACTTAGGATCTATAACTTCTTATTTCCAGACGCAAGTCTCACTAACCTACAATAACACATGAACAACATACCCCTCATGTAAGACACTAGCGCACTCAAGAACTTAGTCCCTTTACATTCACCAACTGAATTTTAATTGCACCAGCAACCTCCTGCATTTTCACAACTTTCCTACTTACACTCTTGCCATCATCCGTTCCCTCCAAGCTCTGGACCTACCCTAGAATTATTTATAAACCCTACCAGCAGAGGTATGTTTGGTTTAGAATGTCTCAAACGGTCAATTGTCCTCATCAAACAACCATAATACCTAGTTCTTATCTTACCGTTTACTTCAACCCCTCCTTTTTACATACCCTGCCAAATCTCTCTAACCAATCCTCTCAAACCTCTCAGATTCGCCACACAAACCTAAATCATCCGCAAACAATAGGTAGGGCACCCTCACTCTCTTCCATCTCCATCATTCTAACACATTTCCTGCCATCCCCACCCAATTCTTTCATAACCCCCATCCCATATACACATTGAATAACCAAGGAGACATGAACACAACCTGTCGTCACGCCGCTATTTAATCCTAAACATCACCATTTGAACCATTTTATTCTTACAGCACGATTCACTTATCGTCATACCTATTTTGATTCCATTCAAAGAATGCCTACCACCAATCACCATATAATCACTAATACCTGCCATATAAAAGCTTTCCCTAATTAGCTCTATCCAATACGCCTGTTTATATTATAATATATATAATGATATATATATTAAATATATAAATATATATATATATAATATATATATTATAATATATAATATTATATATATATAATATATTATATATAAATATATTTTAATATTAGTAGTAAGTGGTGGACAACTGACAGCCCAAACTTGAAATCCGGAAGCTTGCAACCGGAAGTTGCCACATGTGCATAAGCAACATTTTGCAACATCCGGTTTTTCAAGCTTGACGTGTAAAGGTTAAGGGTTTTTAAGGTCGGTGAAACCGAAATTTAGGGTCTGGAAGACCGACTTCAGAGGTTTTGAGCCTGAACTCAAGGGTTTTACCCCAAAAGAGGGGGCGGAGCCCCCCAAAGGGTTTTTTTTTATTCCTGAAGGTTTTAAAAATCGATAGATCATTTTTGATGGTTTCAATCGATTTAACGGATGTTTTTTACCCCTATAGTCGATGTTTAAATCACCTTCTACGTGCTCTTGGTTTTGACTTGTTTACATCTGAAAAATATAATCGAAAGAAAATATTAATACATTCATTCGATATATCGCAAGTAGTTACAGTGTAATATTGGAGGCCTCTGGAAATCTGGAAATCTGGAAATCTGGAAATCTGGCAGGAACCTGGAAACTGAAAAGTGACTTCCTGGAAACTGGAAAAATAAGAATAAAATTAAAAATTTAAAATTAAAATAAAATTAACAATTAAAATAAATTAAATATTATATATTAATAATACACATACATGTTTAGAAAATACGTTCATACAAGGTAGAACATACAGCACACACCACATCACACACAGCACTACACAACACCACACATCACCACCACATTTCGGTTGTCCCTGCTGTGCCGACGTCCGTCGGCTCTGTGAATCGAGGCTCCGGGTGAGTCACTCCCCTTCGGAGAAGGTCGCTGGTTCCTCCAGATAGGAAATTTTCTTCAGAAGGTAGAAAATGCACGGAGTGCATAAGATAAGAAGGAGGAGGAGGAAGAGGAAGAAGGAGGAATGATGAAGAAGGAGGAAAGAAGAGGATGAGGCATAAGAATGAATGGTGTTTGGGAACCCCCCCCCCGGAGGGCCCCCAACTGAAATAAAAGAAGTTTTAAATGCACGAGTGCATAAAGGAGAAGAATGGAGGAAGGAGAGGATGGGAATAAGGAGAACAGAGAAGAAGACAGAGTTGGTAACCCGGCACCCGCTGCTGAGCCGGGTGCGGTGCGGCGCTGAGCGTAAACATTCGTTTTAAGCCTCAGAGCTGACATTTCTATTTTCAAATCCCGTTTTCTTTTATAAAGGTCAACTAAAATATATTGTTTGGTATTTTATTTTAAAAGTTTTATAAGTTTCATTCTTTATGTTTTTAATTTGTTTTGTTTCTTTCTTTAAAACATTTTTTTAATTTGGCTGGTAAAGTATGTTTATAACGTAAAAAAATTGCATTTTTACATACCTTAAAGCAGTAAATCAGTAAATCAGTAAATCAGTAAATCAGTTTAATTCAGGTTAATCAATAGTCCGATCCTATTCCTTTCCATGATCTATGATCTATTGATCTATTTGATCTATTGAATCTATTGAATCAAATCATATTTTGTATAACATAACACAAAAAACATTTAATTTATTTCGTTTTGTTTTCTTTAAATATTTTGTTTTTACTAAAAATTTAATTCTTTTTTTAATGTTTATAACTTAAAAAAAAAATTTGGCATTTTTACATACGTCTAAAGCAGCTAAATCAGTAAATCGAGTTTAATCAAACAGCCTCCTGACCCTACATGATCTATTGATCTATTTGATCTATTGATTCAAATCCAATTATTTGTTATAACATAACACAAAAATTTTATTTTTATTTTGTTGTTGTTTTCTTTAAATATTTTGTTTTTTACTAAAA